>SZWC01023792.1:14246-39245 GCA_023375785.1 Penium margaritaceum
GGGGGGGGGGTTCCTTGTGTCCCAATCCCCCCCTCCCCCCCCAGTAGTTGAAAGTGTATTGAGGTGGTGTATTAGATAGTGTAGCTGGGGGAGCCTTCTTTTTTTAACTAGTGTATTCGTAGGAAGGTGTGGACCTGCCATTACACAGGTCAAGTTAAACCTCATTCCCCTAATATATTCCACAATACACTTCCCCAATACACTAGAGTTTGTTGGGGGGGGAGGGCATCGCCGAGAAAATAGCGACCATAACCCAATCAGAACATTGCCATAACTTGTCACGTGCACACATATTGAAGGAACCGAGGAGTTTAGGACCACAAGGTTTATGTAAGAGGAATACAAAAGAAAAAATAATCGATGCATGAATCAAGGGACATATGTAGGCTTCTTAAGAAACATTAGAATGCATGAACACTCCTTTTGCACTACAAGATTCCAATTCAAAAACATGGACACAACATTTTCACGTTGAATTATTTCAGGTGACTTCCACTAAAGACATAGTGTTCAAAGAAGTGAACTTCTTGATGTAAGCATCTAGGAAGTATACTCAAACAGGATGTACTATACACAGGTAGCAAAGTGTATTACAAGGGGATGATTAACCATAACTCGTCAGTTCACAGCCCACACAATAACACTGTCCTTGGACTGCCAAAGCCGACAGTAACATGCTATCTAAAGAGCAAAATCCCCGTCGATGCAATCCTACATCGCCCTGCGCTGGCAACATCCTGGGACAAGAACTGCACAGCCACTATGCTAGAGTAAAACTGCTCTCCACGCATGCTCAAAGCTCTACACCGATTAAAGCTGGGGATGATACAGGAGCACTCAAGATGAAGAGGAGGAGCTACAAATGTTGCCATTTCTAATGCCACTCATACACCAGTAGGACTGGATCACTCATTGAGCTCTACGTCGGGAATCTCCCACAAATCCCAATCTCTTGTACTCCATGTAGTATCCGCACTTGTGTAAGAAGTTGCACAAGTAGGGATGCAGCTGCCCAAAGCACCACAAGTGTGTGAGGTTATAGAAGCAGCTGCGTCTATAGTGCTCATAGGAGAAACATGTACCACAACAGTCTACTCCTTGGTTTGTACAGAGAATGCACAATCTACCTCAACCCTTCCCTGGTGTGCACCTCCATCTGTCTCTTTTTCTCCAATGATATTCTGGACAACCAATGCAACCACTCCAGGATCTGCACCCCTAACATCCTCCTGGTGCATCAGACGGCCAGATTGGTCTCCAACAGCCTGTTTTGTCTCAGGAGTGAGGGATACATCCACCAATGCAAGGGTGCATGATCCTTGGTGTACTGAGGAGGAAGATGGAGCTGAGTCGCTGATGGAAATTGTGAAAGATGCAAGTGTGCTCATCTTTGACTGCGCAAGGGATGCAGGAGCCGTAGTCTGTGCAAGAGTTGCTGTCAATGCCTCTCTTGCTGTAGCAATAGCCATCTCTTCTGCACAAACATCAGTCCTGGTGTCCTCCATTGCTCCTTGCAACAATCTGGAATGCTCCTGATCTAGTAGGTACTTCATTTGAGTGAGAAAAAAACTCGCCCTCCTCAATATCCCAAAGTCGGTAAGAAATGGTGGTTAAGACAGAGACAGCAACAAGGCTTGCACAACGAGCATCTGCAAGCTATCGTAGCATAATCAAGCACTGTACCCGTGCAGCCACAACCGTAGAATTGGTGGCAATCTGAGCAAGCTCCCCCTGAAGCCAGGCCTAGTCGCTCTCACTAAGTTGTGAAATGGTGTCTGAATAAGTTGACTCTGTGGAGACAGAAGCCGTCCACTCTAAGTTGCATGGTACGCCCATAGCAGCACAGAATCCAACATCATCGAGCATGTAGTGCCAATGCTCTGTCTCTCATATGGATCCATCCACCTGCTGTGGATGAAATGACTCCAAGGGAAGGTGTTGAACAGACTTTTGAGCACCAACGTCCATGTCTCTTGCGCTGTACACAGCCTATAAGCACGCAATATTTATAAGCCACTGGCATAACGCCTCTTTAGCCATCAACCCCTCCTCCAAGGTGGACGCCAATGCCTCTGGGCTGAATGAAGGGTTTGAATCAATAAGAAAGGCATGGATGAACTCACCTACCTCAGTTGCATCAGTCGCACCAATAGCCTCAGCTATACCCCCGGCATCTACATGCTCTGGTCTTTTCAGATTACACAGGGAACTTTGGCTTTGCATCACATTTGTGCCCAATCAATCCAAATCCAAAAGCTTGATAGTGTGTGTTTTACACTCAAAACATGGTGAGGATCCTTCTAGGATAATAGACTAGACAAATGTTAATACTTCTTGGAAATCATTGCTCATAATCACGTTCTTCGTTACTATTATTTACATGAATACAAGAATTTTCCAGAAATTGATCGATGAATGGATGGCCTAGATTTTTTTCAAAATCTACTGTAGATAATGGTTGTTTGAAATCTTTTTCATGTATTATTTTTCACATGGCTACCTACTTATGATTTCTGGATAGTTCATGTTCCGTTCGTAATTATGCTAATGACATTGAATTATACACTAATTGTTGCAGTGTATAACCTACAGTTGTTTGGTATATCTAGGATTCGTGAAGATCAAGCAGAATATTACATGGTCGCATGGAATTTTTTTGTCGAAGTGCCATACCCTATCCCCCTACTTAGTCTAAACTTATTGCGAGGGTGTATTGGACACTGTATCTTGAGGGAGGGGGAAATGTAATACTCTTGTACATCAATGAAGTTATGTATATTTTTGTGTGTATTCACAATAAACTCCTGATAAACTCCCCGAATACTGGAAATGTATGTGTTTTTCTTTCTTTTTGTATGGGCTAGACTTCCTAATACACTCCTCCAACACACGAGGGGGGCTTGGGGAGAAGGGGCTCGACGTCCCTTCCTCCTCCGAGTCGCGAGTGTATTGGGAGGATACATTTGAGATTGTATTGAGGGATTGGTGTTTTGATTCTGTTGTGTGTTCTGCGGAGATAACACATGGGAAATACACAAGTTTCCTTTTTTCTTCATATACCAAGTGCACATCCCAACATATTCCACGCATACACTTGGGCGGTTTGGGGGGGAGGGAGGGCTCAACATCCGTCTCGCCCTCCAAAGTCGCAAGTGTAGTTGGGGGGTTTACTGGAGATTGTATTTGGGGGTTGGCATTTTCATGCAATTGTGTATTCAGTGGAGATAAAGTATGGAAAAACACACAAGTACAATTCACCAGCTACACATCCCAATACACTCCCCCAACACACTCAGGGGGTTTTGGGAGGGAGGGGGGGGCTCGACGTCCGCCCACTCTCCCATCCAAAGTCCTCAGAGGCAATGTGTCAAGAACAAGGAGAAAGTGAATGAGCCCCTATATGACTTACACAGGGGCATTGGCCGGTAGCCCACAAGGCTCCGTCACCCACGCCAAGCCCAAATGAGGAGGCGGGGATAACACACTCCACACGAAGCTCACACATCCAAATTGGTCTCCTTATAACATTAGAAGATGTCTCCAAATGCCCGAGTCTTGATCACCGAGAATCTATCAACGGTGAACAAAACAAGCATAATTCACACTAAGCATCAAGAACATCTTGCCAACTGTTTGAAGTTCACAGTGCAACACGCGGTGTCCTTGACGCACCAGTACAAACCACCGAGTGCTTGGGTCTCAACCACCGACACAATTCAACATGTGAGGAACATCCCAAACAAGTGTGAACGGGTCTCCTGTGGCACCGGTACAGACCACCGAGTGCACGGGTCTCAACCATGGAGGATATCCCACATTTCACATGCAAAAAGAGTGTTGTATCCACCGTGCGATACGGAGGAAACCACACTGGGACAGATAGAAGCCCACACAACAACAATAGCTTGCTAGAACCTGGTAGCCGTACGAGTTGCTCGGCTGTCAGAAGGACATCAAAAGAAGCATGAGATGGAAAACAAGAACTATACATAGCAGAGCCTATAGAATGCAAGGAAATCACCACCAAGAAAATGGTCCTTGGGAGCACGTAATAGCAAAAACTCCTGTGAGTACATGAGGACGTGCCGGGTGAAGCGGATGTTGTCAAAGAAGCCAACAGACATCTGGACATCCCAATAAGTGATTGACGACAAGTCTAGAGGTCAACATGACTAGCACATTAACATAGATGGCGTGTTACGTCCCTGACGTACACGAGTTCCAAAACTCCGTGCGTGGTCATTTTGGTCGATACATTTATGGCCCACTGCATGTCGACCTCAGGATTTCTATGCCAATCGGTCACTAGCATTTTGGCTACCTACCCCGACCTCCGGTGTTCCGTTCAAGAAGGTTCTGATAATTTTGACCCCTTCCCACCACGGTAGTCAAAAATTTTGCGAAGCGTATAGATGTTTTGATACTGTTTGGTTGACTTCTTGATGGTGGTAGAATTTTGTAAAGCCGCGCCTTGATACTCTTGAAGTCCCCCAGCTTCTCGTTGGAGCTTCTCAAAGCAGGCGCTTACGGTGCGACCTCGCACGCATTTCTCGGCTCGAGTGCCAAGGACTCAACATTTGTTTCATAGTGATTCTTGTCACTATATGTATGTTCTCAATGTGTTCGACACCTGTCATTTATTCCAAAAACTCAACGTCGCAATGGAGGAGCTTCGTAATTCCCATGTGCGTAAAGTAATGTCTCCGAGAGAAAATCCAACTCTCGAGTGAAGCTCAGATTGGATCGGCACTCCCTGAGCCATTTGATCCCACAAACTCAAATGGACCAGTGGCCAGGATGTGGTTGATGAATTTCGAGGTGTACTTCACCTCTCCTAAGGTCAACAATGACAAAGAGAAGATTGACCTCGCGGCCTCGCTTTTGCGTGGCAGGGCTTTAAGCTGGTGGTCTGATTGAGATACTGACCATTAGAGGCAAGAGACCGATGGAGCTCAATCAACGGCTCACGCGACTGCTCTCACATCGTCAATCGTATGTGTTCTACCTTTTGAGCATGTAAATCCAACGTGGTATGACACATCTCTTATGATTGTTGGAAACGGCAGCAGCAAGCCAAAGAGGGGGAGAAGCCGTAGAGACAAAATGAGGAGTCGGGAAACGGCAAACGACAGGATTAGACGGCAAGGTTCCTGTCTGGTCGAAAACATCTGTACCGACTGATCGTGCCTCTGAGTGGCTCACATCGCTACAGACGAGGGTTCATGAGACTACAAAGTTTGATGAGGGATACGAGGATGACCCATCGGTGATGCTACCTCGGGTATAACCAAGGAGTTGTAAAAGTTGCATAACGGTACCAGGACTACTGAACGAGGGAGCTTCTCACAGCTTTGCAAGCAACGACATGGTTTGGAAGCTAGGTCTACAGACCAAACCAAGGGTGTTTGAAGGAAAAAACGTCAACGGACGACTTCAGATCTGTCAAATACACAAACCTCTCTGGCTATAACCGGACATCTGCACGACGTAATATTCTGGAGGACTTGCACAATGTGTGACCACAAAACCATCCCTGGGCGAGGTTTCCTATAGCGGTACAATATGCAGGTGGACTGGAATAGCAGATTGGTCTACGTGAGCATCACTGGTAGAAAAACACATCTGCCTCAAGTTGAGCAATCCAAAACGTAACGACGGTTATCAGAAGCAGGACAGATGGAACCAGTTAAGGACATCACAGCAATCACAAAACGCTAATCGATATCTGTGGACGTGGCCAAGAGATTTTTGCAATGCGGAGCTCAAGCGTGGCTAGTCCACATGGAGATAAGGAAAGTGGAAGAAGTCGTGGTAGCCGAGGCAACCACACCGGCCTCGGCACTCGTTGAAGTGTTCAAAGGGGTTTTACCAATTAACTGCCTCACAAGTTACCTCCCGAATGAAATGTCAACTACAAGATACACCTGAATCTAGGCAGCAGACCAACGGTGAAAAGAACATATCAGATGAGTGGCCACAAGCTGACCGAATGCAAGAACGAGCTGGGCGAGATGCTAAGTCAGTGGTTCATCAGACCCTCCACGGCACCCTACGTGGTACCTGTACTTTTCGTGAAAAAGAGAACTGGTGCAACGTGGACGTGCGTGGAATACCAAACGTTAAACATCATCATCATCAAGAACCGCCACCCTCTTTCGTGAGCAGACAAATCTGTCAACCTATCGTGTAGAGCCTGAATTCTCAGCAAAATCAACTAACAAAGTGCCTCTCATCAGATCTGCGAATCTGATGAGGTAGCCAATGAGATAGTATTCTGTACCAGATACGGGAACTTTGAGATCATGGTCATGCCGTTTGGACTCACGAATGTCCCTGTAACATTCATGGCAATGATGAATAGTATTCTTTACCCATACCTCAACAATCTTGTTGCCGTATATCCCAACGGAATCATGGTGTACAGTTGCACCCGGATGACCACAATGGACTTTCCAAAAAGTTCTTTAGATTGTACAAAAAGAGCAGTTTTCACTCTCTTTGTAAGCCTAGAAATGCGACTTTGTTTTCTATTCAATCAAGGCCACATTATCGGCGACGGACTGATCACCATGGACCCAAAAAAGTTGGAGGCGGTTGCTGATTGGCCGATGCCTAGCAATGTATGGGATGTCCGAGTATTTTTAGGCTTCTATAAATACTATCGCTGATTCATCACAAAATACGCTCAAATGTTGGCAATTCTCTCGGAACTCATTCGTCAAACCACCGAGTGGAATTGGGTGAATAAAGATCAAGAAATGTTCAACACTTTGAGAAACGCTCTCACCCTGTTGCCAGCCTTATGATTGGCAGATCCAATGATGGACATCATCATGGCTACGAACACGTCCGATCGAGCAATCAGAGTGCTTCTCCTCCAAGAAAGTGGCCATGGAGAATAACCAGTTGCATACATGTTGCGGATGTTGCATGGGCTAGAACTAAACTAAGTGTTGCACAAGAAGGAAATGCTCGTAGGTGTGTACGCGTTCAAAACAAGGCGGTGCTAGATGGAATACCGGCGATGCATCGTCCGCACTGACCATCACGCACTACAATATCTCAAGATACAGCCAAAGTCCGAGTCTTTGACAAACTCGATGGATGGAGTTCCTCGAGACCAAGTTTAGCATCGAGTATTGATTTTAATACCAGATATGATGGCCGAGATCAACGTGCAACTTTTCAAGGGAGACCCTTACCTCGCGAGGTTGTTTACGAAGGATTACGAGGAGTTTGGCAGGTACAATGAGACTACCACATAAATTCACCGTGATTTTTATTCCCTTTTTGGTGTTACTTAACTTCACCTGTTATCGGGCCCTTTTTTGTTATATGGGTGGTCACCCAAGGGTTTAGACTGAGATAGTCGAAGCACAAAAAGTCACCGACGATCTCAAGTCTGAGTTCGGGAGGCGTCCAAATGGTGCTCTCGGACCTCGAACATGCATGTTCGGATGTGGAGGGCAAGCAATCTGGCGCCACGCAGGTTGGTGTGGCATGTCAATCTGTAGTGCAAGACCCTTCTAGCGAGTCCATGTTTGACCCACTGCCCCGCTCGCAATTGTTTTCCTCAAGGGTCTTGCTATACACCAGATTCTGGTGTTTCTAGAATGATCAGCCTGGTTTGTCCAAACAACATTGAATAATTTATGGAACGCATGGGCGAATTAAAGATATATTTCCTGAGAATTTATGGTTCAGTACGGTAAGTTATACTTCAACGATCCCTACTAGTAAAGACGATGTACTGGACAAGTCTTTGTACCACCAAACAAGGAGTTGCAAAGAACGTTAGGAATGCCACAATACCGGTCAAGGTGGACACTTCAGCGAGGACAAGACGCTCAAGAAGCTCGCAAAGTATTACCGGTGGGACAAGATACTGAAAAACGTGAAAGCCTTCCACAAATGGTGCAACACCTGTCAACGGCATCAAACTTGACGCAAGAGGCCACCTGGTCTACTCCAAGCACTTCTTGTTCCGACGGAGAGGTGGGTGGACATCAACATGGACTTCATGACGGGATTGCCTGCCACACCCCAAGGCTGCAAGACCACCCTCGTGGTGATGGAAAGAATTTCCAAAATGTCACACTTCATCTTCACGGTAACCACCGTTACAGAGAAGGGATGGCGCAGCTATTCTTAACAACATCATATGGCTGCACGGCGTACCACGTACCATCATCAACGGCAAATATGGCCATATAAATAGCCATTTTGGCGTGATTTAACCACAGCCTGGTTACCCAGTCAGTCATGTTACCCAGTCATATCCAATTATCAACGACGTTCCATCCTTGAATCCACAAAAAAACGGAGCAGACCAATCAAATTTGTGAACAGCTTCTCTGCACACTATGTGAGGCACACAAAACCGATTGGGCAGCCAAAGTACAAACCTCCAAACTCGCATACAACTCTGCCACTTCCACCGCAACGGGTAATACTTTGTTCAAAGAGGTCTCTGGCAAGCTTCCGGCCACATCGGCAGGACTACAAAGCCATAGCAACATGCCCACACTCGACATCGACTACAGGGATTTCTCTAGCATTTAGGATTAAACACAAAACGATCACGAAGACAAAAGCAGGTATGCAGCGAGCGGCCGACCGACATCGTAGTGATGACATGTTCAACGTAGGAGATTGTGTCCTTCTCAGCTCGACGGCCATCAAATTCTGTAGAAAATACTTTGCGAAGATCAAACCCTGATCGTTGGGACTGTTTGAGATTGAGGGAATGCAAACCTTTGTCGTTGATCACCTTCGCCTACCTGACACCATGGTGATCCACCCAGTCTTCCACATTAGCAAGTTTAAGTCCTACCAGGACCCCTACATGAACTTTCCCAGAAGAACCATCGCACCTCTACCTCCTATCTAAATGGACGGGGATACGGAGTATGTGATTGAAGGCATCCTTGGATATCAAAGCTGTGGAAAAATGACAGAGTATCTAGTCTAGTGGCATGGCTACGACGCCACGCTCAATAGCTGGGAGCCCTATGAAAACCTCCCGGGCGTCGATCATTTGATCAACGACTACTGTCATCATCACCAACCTATGTCTAATAACACGCTGGGATGAGGCGGCTAAAAGGGGGGATTGTTACCTCCCTAACATAAACGAGTCCCTGAACTCCGTTTGTGGGTATTATGTCCATACATTTACGACTCGTCGACCTCGGGAATTTTACTTCAATGGACAAAGGGAATTTTGGCCACCTGCTCCGACCTCCGGTGTTCCGTTCAAGAAGGTTCTCACAACTTCAATTACTTCCCTGAATGGGTGAAAGGAGTTTTGTGAACCGTATATGATGTTTTGATACTATTCTTTTGACTTCTCCACGGTGCTAGAGTTTTACAAAGCCGCGCCTCGATATTCTTGAAGCCCCCCTGACTTCTTCGCAAAGCTTCTTGAAGCAACAACTCATGGCAAGACCTCGCACATGTCACTCGGCTTGAGTGCCGAGGACCCAACACATGCCTCTGTGAAGAGGTGTCCTGTTTTTCTGGCATACTCGGAGCTCATCCGAGTTTGAGGAGCATGCCAGCCTTTTTCTGATTTTCAGAAACGCTGCTTGTGGTCAAGCTTACCTCCGCTCAACCGCCAATGCGAGGAGGATGAGGAGGAGGAGCAAGCAAGCGAGCGAGCAACCAAGTGAGTGAGGTGCTACTTTGCTCGCACCTCGTGTGGAGTTCCAAACACACCACGCAAGGGTGAATCTTCGCCCATGACACATGGCGTGTGACGCACGCTATCCACCAAGGAGTTGTTTCATAGGCGAGCCCCCGACAACATGCGCAGTCAACGACGACAGGTTGTGACCATATGACGTTCATAGCACATGCGGTGGCATATACAAGGCGGCGACTGCACCCACCACCGTGACCCATCCGGTGACCGTGCAAGGCATCGAGCTAACGTGGCGGCTCACGCTGGGCCAAGACAGACCGCCAGGATGATCGACGGACGGACACTCCTCGCACTAAGAAGTAGGGCATCGATTACAGGTGCAAGTAGGTTATTGTAGCAATCTAGGAGAGGATTAGGCCAAGGGGACGACTAGCTGGCCTATATAAACATCTTGTACGCTGTTCATTGTAATTAACTTGTGATTTTCCAGCTCTCGCTTTGAGACTTCTCCAAGTCTATCTTTCCTCTAAGACTCAGCTCTCTACACATAAAGGATTAAAATCCAATGGGCACACACTCTCACATATGGTATCAAAGCCAGAGCCATGTGTTGGGCGGAAGCGCTGCCGGAGCTCTACAAGCTTCAAGGAGTGGAAGGTACGGACTAAGCCAGACGACGTCAAGGCTGATCGAGAGGGAGATTTTTGGACCAGACTTCAAAGCCAACGCGCAAGCCAACCTCTAAAAAATTGTTCTATATTTCCAGAGCGTATGCACAGGCTACCATGTGTGCGTAGAATATGACGGGTAACTCCCACACACTTCAAAGACGTTAGCTTTTCATCTCGGACTAATGAATTACTGGCGATGTTTTTGGATTGCCACCAAAAACGCTGCCAATTTTTTTTTTAGGATCTCCAACGGCCAAAAGTCATCAAGAACCATGGAGCAGGCCCTGAAGTTGATCGTAGAGCAGCTGGGAGCCGTCAAGCTAGAGAACAAGCTGCTCAATCGGCAGATGGCTGACCTAAGGGATGGGACTGATGCTGGACAGGTTCGGACGGCCCAGTTAAGGAGTCCGCCAAGACCAAAGCCAAAGGCTCTGGAACCGTTCTATCCATCCGTCAAGGGTGTGAGCGTATGGCCATGGTTGTTTGCAATGAACAGCTACTTTGGAGTTTTGGGTCACCCTCTAGAGGACGATGCTATGCGTGTGTCATTGACGGTGACACTCCTAAGTGGAGCACCATTTGAGTGGTGGCGGTAGCTAAATGTGGTAGCCACTCGAGGTGGAGGTGGGAACGCAGCTGTGCAACATGCCGTGTTGTGGCACCCAGGCATGGGACAAGCTGAAGTGCACGTGCCGACGACATGGGAGCAGTTTCAGCAAGCCATCAGAGATCGGTTCGATCTCATGAATGCTTCCATGGTCGCACACAACAACCTAAAGTAGCCGAAGCAGATCGGCTCGGTCCAGGAGTACACGTGTCACTTCTTGGCGTTGTGCTCTAAGATCAACGACATGAGTGAGCTAAAGATGGCGGAGAAACACCACGACGGTTTGAAGGCATGGATTCAAAGCACGTTGGCACTAAGTAGAATCATGGAGTTCCAGGCAATGGTGGCCACTGTTGAGCGTGTTGACACAATATGCTACCATTGATAGAGTTTTCGTGAGAAAGAAGAGAATTTTCAGCGTCGAGCATAACACCAACAAACCAACCTCATGGAGATCGACGAAGTACAAGGAGGCTAAAAGCAAAGCAAACCGCGTGGTGGATATAATCAGATCTACAAAAGGCATAAGCACCACAAGAAGGACTGTAAGAAAAAGCAACATTGAAACGACAACCAATACTAAGTGACGGACAAACAACAGTTGAGAAACCTTTTTCCGCATCAACAAACACCAGTCTCGAAACTCCTTCGACAAATAGGGAGCAGCCTGGTGTATTTTTACAAAGTGAAGGGAGCAGGAGTGTTATGGGAATCTTCCTGAAGGCCGTAATCCCTTTGGCTGGTTCTGCGGACGGCAAGGGGTGCTAGACTCGCCAGCAGATTTAAGCATTGCTGGATTGCGGCGCATCACACTCTTTAGCGACGTTCTCCTAGATTGGTTGGGGTTTGCACAGTTACATGGGAAGCCAACAAAATCCAAGTTGGTGCAAGGGAGCTGAAGTGTGAATTGCCTTTGAAGCCTTTGCGAGTCCGTCTGGGCAAGCTGTCGTGCGAGGTTAACTTTTGCACGTGCCCGATGGATATCTATGATGCCATTTTGGGGCGTGACTAGCTGCACCAATGGAATCCTACTGTGGATTAGGTGCGCAGCCACGTGACAGTGAAGAAATGCGGAGAGCAGATGAATTTACTATTGTGGGCTAAGGAGAAGGAATCCAAGGCAGACAAGGCACCATAGTTGAGTTACGTGCAACTGAAGCCCTGTCAGCGCTAAGGGGACCAAGTGTACCTCTTCTGGGTGTTACAGAAGAAAGTAGCTAAAGAGGTGGAAGCGTTGGTAGCATATGCAAAGCAAGAAGGAAGAGATTAGCAAAAAGCATCAGAAACAGAGCTGTTGGAAGGCATTGAGGGAGTGTTGGACAGGTACGGTGATGTGTTCCCTTCTGAGTTGCCAAAGGATTTACCATCGAAGCAGGACATCGACCATAGAATCTAGCTTGTTTTTGGATTAACTCCAATGGTTCTTACCGCATATTGGATGAGCAACAATGAGCTTCATGAGTTGAAGAAGTAGTTGGAGGATCTTACAGAGCAGGGATTCATCAGGTCATCGGTGTCACTATATGTTGCACCGGTCCTCTTTGTGAAGAAGAAGGCGGGGGAGCTGTGGATGTGCGTGGACCATCGCGCACTAAACAGCGTGAAGATCAAGAATCGGTACTCTCTACCAAGGGTCGAGGAGCTATTTTACCAGCTGAGGATATCACAGTACTTCAGCCAGATTGAATTGCGCTCATTGTATCATCAGATCTGGATTGCGGAGCAAGATGTGGAGAAGACGGCATTCCGGGCGCGGTATGGTCATTTTGAATTCCTCGTCATGCCGTTTGGGTTTACTAATACTCTTCCAACATTCATGAGCCGCATGAACATGATCTTCTACCCTCATGTGGACCAGTTTGTGGTGGTGTTCCTCGATGACATCTTTATCTACTCCCAAAATTTGAAAGAGAATCAACAACATCTTTGGCAGGTTCTAGACATTCTTTGAATAGATAATCTTTCTGCTTAGCTCTCCAAGTGTGAGTTCGAGGAAAGGGAGGTGGAGTTGCTTGGGAAAATTGTGAGCGGCAAAGGTCTCCGCATGGACCTGAAGAAGGTGGAAGCAGTGAAGTAGTGGCCGACACCAAAGTACGTGTGTGATACCCAGGTCTTCTTGGGGGTTGGTCAACTACTACCGGACTTTCATGAGGGGGTATGTAGATAAGGACGCACAGCTGACCCAGCTGCTAAGGAAGGATCACCAGTGGGAATAAGGCAAGAATGAGTAGTTGAGTGTTGAGGAGCTCAAATCTACGATTTGTGAGGCTCCAGTCTTGGTGCATCCGGATTCATCCAAGGAGTATGTCATGAAGACAGACGCAAGCAACTATACCATTGGGGCAGTGTTGATGTAGGATCACGGAAAGGGGTCATAGCCGATTGGGTACGTGTCTCGCAAGCTGCAAGGTGCAAAGCTGAAGTACGCAATCTACAAGAAAGAGATGTTGGTTGTGATCGATTCCTTCAAGCACTAGAGGTGCTACCTCAAGTCGCGATGCTGTGTGGTCTTCACGGATCATTATGTCCTGAAGTACCTAAAGACGCTACCAAATCTAAGTCGCTAGCAGACTCACTGGATGGAGTTTTTGGAAGGAGGTTTTGACTACGAGATCTAGTACAAGCTTGAGAAGGTGAATCCGGTATACCCTTTGTCAATGAGGCCATATTTTAGCCTCAATGCCATCTCAGTGCTAGTGGGATCTCCAGTCATGCATAGCTTGTTCAAGCATGGCTATGGCGCAGATGATGAGTTCATGGGTGGTGCGCTGAAAGATGCCACTTGGGATGGAGTGTATTGGCAAAGGGGATAAAGCGGAGGATTTTCCTGCCAGACTATGCGCCAATAATGTAGATGCTACTGGAGGAGGCGCATGACACCCACTAGTTGGGTCACTTTGGTTTCAACAAGAATCTCAAGTCCTTGGCATGCCAATACTTGTGGTCGTCAATGGCAAATGACTACAAAAGGTATGTGAGTATTTGTGATTTGTGCCAACGCATCAAGGCATAGAGGACCAAGCCACCTAGGAAGCTACAATCATTACCCGTATCCGAGAGGCCATGGACAGACATCTTGCTTGACTTCATTGGCGGGTTTCCTGTTACACTGCAGGACAACAACACACTGTTGGTGGTAGTGGACCAGTTCTCCAAAATGACACATCTCACGGCATGTTTGGAGAGGATCACGGTTGTTGGGACAGCTCAACTCCTCCTCAATGTCATCAAGCTACACGGAGTGCTATACTTAGTGGTCTTAGATCGCAATCCACGCTTCACTTTGCAGTTGTAGAGAGATCTCATGGGGAAGCTGGGGACGCGGATATAGCTAACCACAACATACCACCCACAGAGCAATAGGTAGGCGGGGCACACGAACCAGACTTTGGAGCAGCTACTGTGGAGCATGGTCTGACCAGATGGAGAGGGTTGGGAAGAGAGGCTCGAAGTGGCAGAGTTTTCTTACAACTCAGCGCTGCCAGCATCAATGGGAAATTCACTGTTTGAAGTGGTTTATGGCCACCAGCCACTAAGCCCAACCGCCCTTGCTACGGCAACATCTCTTCTGGCTGTGCAATAGGTTGCTGATGGGTTTTCCACCACATAGGATGTGGTGCAACAATGGTTATTACAGGGACAAAAGCAACCAAAGCAGTAGGTTGATAAGTATCGATCTGTAGAGGAGTTCTAGGTGGATGATCAAGTGATGTTGAATTCTCCCAACCTATCAGGTGGGAGTTAGGAGCCCAAAGCTTAAGCCGCGATGGGTGGGTCCATTCCACATTCGGCAGAAGCGATCAGCTGTATCTTACAAGTTGGAGCTATCATCTCACTACACCATCCATCCAGTATTCCACATCTCCCTTCTTTGTGCCTATCGCGACCCCAATGCCTTCTTCCAAGGTCGCGAGACAGCTCCACCTCCTATTGTTCAGGTTGAAGGAAGTGAGGAGTTTCAGATGGAGAAGATTCTTGTGGACCGCCAACAGGATCGTCGGTACGAGTTTCTCGTGCAATGGAAGGGGTACCTGGCAGAGCACAAATCTTTGGAGCCAAAGGCCAACTTCCATGTTTGGAGTACCAACATCGATCTCCAAAAGTACCTCGAGTGTGCCAAGACGTTGTGCCTTTGACGAAGGGGTGAATGTAACAAGGTGTCCTATTTTTCTGGTACGCTCGGAGCTCATCCAAGTTTCAAAGGCACGTGGGCCTTTTTGCGATTTTCAAAATGCCGCCCGCAGTCAAGCTTTTCTTTGCTCCATTGCTAATGGGAGGAGGAGGAGGAACGAGTAAGCAAGCGAGCAAGGTGTTGCTTTGCTCGCACCTCGTGTGGCATTCCAAACACGCCACGAAAGGGTGAATCCCCCCCCCCCCTTGGTTCAAAGCGTGTGAAGAATGTTATCCACCGAAGGGTTGTTTTGGAGGCGAGCCCCCAACAACGCGCGGAGTCAACGACGTTAGCAAAATGGTAGATGCAACCATACAACGGTCACAGCACATGCGATGGCTTGTACAAGACAGTGACCGCACCCACCGTTGAGACCCATCCGTGGTAACTGTGCAAGGCGTCCAGCTAGTGCGGCGGCTCACACAGGGCCAAGACGGACCGTCAATGTGGATGATTGACGGCCGGACACGATTCACACTAAGTAGTAGGTACAAGTAGGGCGACGGTGACAAGTACAATTAGCTTGTTATAGCAGGATAGGAGAGGAGTTGGCCAGTGCAAGGAATAGCTGGCCAGAAAATATGAATACCTTGTACAGTGTTCATTGTACTAAACCTTTGATTTTCCCCCTCTGGCATCAAGACTTTTCCAAGTCTATCTTTCCACTGCAACTGTGCTCTCCACACATAGAGGGTTAATCTCCAGAGAGCAGACACTCTTACAACCTCGTTGTGATTCTTTTTATTATATATGGTGCGACCTCGCACGCGTTGCTCGGCTTGCACCCCGAGGACCCAAGATATGCCTCATTGTGATTCTTTCAAATGTATACATGTGCTCGACTTGTTTGACACTCGTCATTGATGTACACTTAATGTAGAATACAAGTTATCATTTCATCCCAATGTTCTATTGCTCCGTTCCTCAGCCTTGTGAACCACCTACATTCCATTTGGCGTAACAAGGGGTGTGGGTTGGGGCTACGATTGCTATGTCCATTTTGTATGATTTTGTAATGAATTTTCAAGTTCCTAAGAGCCGTTTGAATTATCTTCACTTTTTTTTTCCAAGAATCTGCTTTGCTCTTCATAGAGGTTCAAACGCGAGAACTGGCTGCAAGGTACAATTATGTCTATTTTACAATGTCTTGTATGCGGGCAATGACAACGTTCTTGCACACCAAGGATGCTGCCAACGAGAATAGAGGGCAAGATGGATATATTATAAAAATTTCTCGTTGAACAAGACGTTAGTTCAAAATGTGGGTAATTTCATGAAATGCTTAAGAAAATGGGGGTCGCCTATTGATGAGTTGAAAGATGGGGAAGAACTGGTTATAACCCTGAGAGTGGTGGAGTTGGTTATGTTAACGGAATGACCATGTATCCCTCGCCATGGAGAATAAGCCTGACCCCTACCTCAGATGAATAAGCCTAATTTCCCCTTAGCGCAAAACAATTAGCATGAATCACCCCTCCCTCACAACAGTACGCCCCATTTGCCCAGTGTGCATAGATGCGGGTTTCAAGTTTAGGAAAATAAACAATGTACTCCTCTCGTTTTTCAAAAAACAGCATGTCGACGTCGCATGGCATGTGGCATCGGCATGCTGACGTCACCCTTTTCCCCCACCAATCACAAATCCCTTTATAGAGTGATTTGTGATTATTCCGGAGTGGTTTGTGATCATTCAGGACTGGTTATTCTTCTTAAGAAAGGGAGAATTGGACCTAATGTCCCGCGGTGGGGACGGATGTAACTTATTGTCAGTATATGAGGGTCAAGTATGACAAAACAGGGGTGATCAAAATTTTCACCATTCGAAGATGCCAGGGCTAGAATGGGGGCGGCTTGGGGTGCGCCTGGTGGTCGTTGGATTTCATGGTTGGTCGAGTTTGACCATTATCGGTGCTCGTGTTCTCCACGGGTTTTTTGCCTTGATCACCATCAAGGTACTAGAGGGGGGTCCTCAACCTCAGCCCATCCGGACGGGTTTCTTGCGATGCTCATTCAACCAAAATAGCAAGGCCCACAGAGCGTACCAATGGATGAACAGCATCGGCTCAACCATCCCCCTTTCAAGCGAGCAAATTGGGATGAATGTAGTTGAAAGCTCGACAATTGTCCGCGGTCGGGAGAAAATACTCTTGACATTACTTTAGGCGAACAGATTATGGCATGGGTCCCGAAGGAGGGAAAGGCAGAGCACAACTTGTGCACAACAAGTTGTCAACAACACTAAGCAATGTCAGTGTCGGATAGCTTTCAACCATCGAATCTGACTACAACCAGGCGCACCCTTGGAGTTTAGCCAAAGCGAGGAAAAAGCAATTTTACCATGCTTTTCAAAAGGGCACGCAAAAATGATGGGTCCCTGGCGGGACACACAAATAAAAACGACTTTTTGGAGGGGCACGCCAAAATGGCGAATTTTTGTTTGGACACGCAAAAATGATTCATTTCTGGAGGGGCACGCAGAGCTTACAAAAAGTATGCCGCCTTCCGTAAGGGCACACAAAAATGACAGATTTTTCATTGTTGCGCCACGTCAACATGCCCTCCATCGAAACAGATTAATGTGAATTGCGTCTATCTCTTTGTCTTCTCTAACTCTAAAGATGGATGTCTCTTTGTTTTTTTCTAAATTTCACGTGATCACACATGATGTTTGTCGTAAGACAAAACATAACCTCATGCCATTCTCACCTTCTCATGTCTCTCACTTAAATCTCTCGTCAACACGTTTCACCTTGTGATATCCTTTATAAACCCCAAGAATAGCCTTGTTTCTGGAGGAGCACAAACAAATGTCATGATTTGTAGTGTCTTCTAGAAACAACACTTCAAAAACAATTATTCAAAACATGGTTTTTTTCATGTATGGCATACATTAGAATTCATTTTCTGAACGATCACTTTGAAAGTGTTTTTCCTAGAAGACACTAAAAGTTATGATATTTGTGTGTGCTTCAGAAACAATGCTATTTTTGGCGTTTATGTGGGATATCACAAGGTTGAAGGTGTTGACAAGAGTTTGAAGCGAGCAACATGAGAAGGTGAGAATGGCTTGACGTTATGTTTTGTTTTCTGACAAACACCATGTTTGGTCATGTGAAAGTTCGAAAAACAAAAGGAACTTCCAACTTTCTAGTGAGGGAAGACATAGAGATAGACATAATTTACATAAATCTGTTTTGATGGAGGGGATGTTGACGTGGTGCAACCGCAAAAAACTGTCATTTTTGTGTGCCCTTACGAAATGTGGTATACTTGCTTTTTGTTAGTTTAGCGTGCCCCTCCAAAAAGGCATCAGTTTTGCGTGTCCCTCCAAAAAAAATTCATTTTCATGTGCCCCTACAGAAAGTAGTCATTTTTTTATGCCCCTCCAAAAAATTGTCATATTTGTGTGCCCCACCAAGGATCCGTCGTTTCTGCGTGCCCTTTTGAAAACACTCGTAAAATTGTGTTTTCCTCAGCCAGAGCCAACTTGTGTCAAGCGAGAAGTTTGTCGAGCCTAGTCAGCAGCTTGCAGAGTCGCCCAAGCTAGCGATATCCACAGTTTGACTCTTGATAAACAACATAACCTATTGCGGCCTGAGTTTTGTGACATAGTAATGTTGCACTAGCCTAGGCTCTTGACGGTAAAGGACAAAAACTGTACATTGATACAGATGTTGTACCTATCATCTGAGCCAGCACATTGAAGTCAAATGGCTCGACGTGGCAGTTGGATCGGTCGAAAACATGAATCACACACCCTCCTCAATTTCTATTCATTCTTGGTTAATGGCCAAGGGGCGAGAGAATTCGCCACTGCGGAGAGGTCTTCGTGGATTTGCTGTGTAAATACTGAAACAGCCTTTGGCGGTGTTTGTGAATTGCCTTTGCGGCGATGACGTCTGGCTCTTTCTCGCAGAAACTTCCCGCGTGGCTGCTTTCAGCGCCTTTGCTACTCTCGGTAGCCTCACTATTGTCGACAGCTTTAGGCGATCCGACGAGCATCTTGCCCTTCTAGAGTGATCGGCTCGAGT
Source organism: Penium margaritaceum (assembly GCA_023375785.1). Taxonomy (NCBI): domain Eukaryota; kingdom Viridiplantae; phylum Streptophyta; class Zygnematophyceae; order Desmidiales; family Peniaceae; genus Penium; species Penium margaritaceum. The sequence continues at coordinate 33,370 of SZWC01023792.1, forward strand.
TTGCCGCACGACAATGGCGATGATCGCGATCCTTGTCGCCTTCGCTATGATTAGTGTCATGCTCTTTGTTAGGGTTAACGCCCAGGTGGTCCTCCTCGAGCACATCGTCCGTCGCGTGGGGGTCACTCACGTGCATGTCGACGTGCTTGTCAAGCACGTTTTTGGCTTTCCCACACTTCTCGGTGTCGCGAAGGTTGGCGATGGTTACCTTCGGCTATACGGTTGCCTTTGGTTTGGTAACCGTTCTCGCCGCAGCGTCTCCGAAGACTTGGAGTCCGCCAAGGGCGTGTGGTGAGGCCGTCACAACCTTGCCCTTATTGGTCTTGGATGGTCTAGCACTTGACATTCAGTCACCCGTGCAACAAGCACGCGAAGAACGTTATGAGGGGCATCCCCACGACGTTGGGGAGGTGTCGCCTCCCAAATTCACCTTGCTCTCACAATCGATGAGGCGATTTTGCAACGTATATTCATATTTCGATGTTTCCAGGCTGCCACGATCGGCACAATTACATGGTAAAAAAACATCATTTTTCTACGCCACCATGGTCGGCACAATAACATGGTTTCTATACAAAAAACCCTAAGGTGTTACTTAGGGAACTAGGCAAGCTAAGGAAACCTAGAGAAACAAAGCAAGTACAAGGTCAAGAAGCAAGAGTTTGAGTACCGCTAAAAAGGTGACGAGGAGAGGAGTCAACTCTGACAAGGAGTATGAATTCCCACACGCTCCATCCTCACTAATAATGTCTTCTTCCTTGTCTTCTTTTCGTCTAGTATTCCTTGGCCTCTTCTTGAGTCTTCTTGGTATGCATTGTTTTCCTCCTCTTTCTTGGTCTCTCAGGTCGTGAGAGCTTCTGCTCTTGGGGAGAGTCGCTCCCTAACTTTTTCATTGAAGGGAGGGAGGAGAAACCTTGAAAAATGGGGTGTTTTGTGGTTTTGGGGTGGGCACTCACTACCCCGTCCCACAAAAACTCCCCTAGCCCACTAGAATGAAGGATAGGCTGTAAGGAAGAAGCACCCCAAAATAGATCTCTTCTCTACCTTCCAAACGTATTTTACTGCGCTTCAAATAATGAAGTGTAGATGCCGTACCCCCTTCTGGCATTTCTTTTGCTACTTCATATGCCGAAGGCATTTCATATATACCGTAGCCACTGTTTTTGACGCCTCCTCGGTCGTGAGGTTCGTTTGGCTCTAGCAACCACTGTAACGGGCCGTGTCTCTTGCTCCTACGCTTAGGTCGTCGTTGGAGTTCGCAAAATAGCGTCCAAAGCTGGCTCAAGGGGTTCTCCCTTCCGTGTCATCCTGTAGACAATCGTCATCAACAATCCATGTAGGGAGACTTGAACAATTCAAGACTCTTGAGGCCTATTTCCATTTCACCACACCCCCTTGTTTGGGATCCAAAACGAGGAGGGTATTACCCCAAACTCATGAATTTGCACGAGTTTTTCGGTGTCAAAACTTGTAGTTCATCCTAAACAAACTTGAGTTTCATTTTTGACGCGTCGGCACGGAAACGTCGCGTGTTAGACACGATCAGAGATTTTTCGTGGACTTTTCTCGTGCACCTCTCCCTCCTCCCTCCCACCCTCGCTCCCCCTATCCCTTGTCCTTGCTTGCTCGCTTGCAACGAGGACAAGCGGGGGCGAGGGCACGAGGCCACGAGGTCTTGCCCTGAGGGCCCTTACGGCCCCTCAACCGCCAATCGGGGTGAGGCCGCGATCAGCAGTTGGCGACGAGCTGGCAGGAGGCTGGCAGGTCACTTTGCCGACAGCGAGTTGGCCGGTGACCGGCGAAGTGCTGGCCGTCAGCCAGCTCTCGCTGACGTGAGGGGTGGTGTGCAACCACCCCTTGCTTCAGCGAGAAGGGAGGGCCGAACTGGCCCTCTCGATGTATTCCTCTCCACATGTTATGAACCGTCGTCGTTCATTGACAACAAAATGGATTGTTAGGTAGTTAGTCATCAACATTGTGAAAGAAATTTAATAATTCAAATCACCAACTCAACATGAACATGTGGATGGAACTTGGACCTAAGCTACAGCTTGTCGGTCAGCATGGCTAGCGGCCTCCCCCCTTTAGGCTGGAGCATCTGCGTGACAACCATATTACGTCCCCAACCTCCTATGGTCGCAGTCCATGAATGCCGCCCTCCGGGAATGCTGTTCATTTTCTCTGCGTTTAGGTGGTGCGCCTTGACACGCATCGATATGTGCGAGCTGCCAGCTTACTCCAATACCCGTTGACGACCCTTGTGGGCAATCAAGATTTGGGCTACAATGAGTTATGTTCAGGTCCACACTCGGCCCAATGAATGAGGTATTCCCTAACAATCCGCAACCGTAGTGTACGCTCTCAGTGTTGAGGAAGACAAAGAACCTCGTATTGGCGACAACAGCAAGGACTACCAGTGGTGGCTGAACGGCTCCCCTTGCCATGTATGGAGCCAACAAGCTCACATGAAACAAGTCACATATCTTCATACTCGGCGGAATGAGCAATTGGTATGCCACCGGCCTAATGCGTGGAACGCTGGAAAATGGCCCGATCTACTTCGGTAGAGGTTTTCGCGACCTTGACGTGAAAACTTATACCAAAGGCGATTCACTTGCCAGGTGGTCGTTTCCCCCAACGACAAATGTCGTCGTATGCTACTCAAAGAATGCCATGACACAAGACCAGGTGGAAAAGTCGGAGAGGTCAAGACGTTGAACAACCTATCACAAAACTATTGGTGGGACAAGTTGCAATCCGACGTGGCCAACTTCTGCAAAACCTGCGACACATGTCAGAGACAAAAATCTAATTCCACGCGGCCACCTTGGCTTCGACAACCGCTCCCTAGTCCATCGAAATTGTGTGCTGACATCTCCATGAACTTCGTCACAAGATTGCCGGTCACACCTGAGGAATATGACGCAATCCTCGTGGTCGTCAATAGGTTTTCCCAAATTTCCCACTTCATCCCAACAACTTCTACCGTCACCGCCGAGGAAACAACACAGCGTTTTCTAAACAAGATTGTACGGCTATACGGCGTGCAGAGAACCATCACGAGCGACAGATACGGTCGATTCACCAACCATTTTTGGCACGAATTGATGAATCACTACATCAACAGAATTCAACTTTCAACGGTGTTTCATCCTCAACCGACGGCCGAACCGAGTGGACCAATCTGACGCTTGAATAGCTTCTCGCAACACTATGCGAACCTCAGGGGACGGATTGGGTACAAAACTCCCGACCATCGAAATCGCATGCAATTCGGCAGTTTCCACCGCAACGGGTATAACTCCCTTTGAAGTGGTGTACAGCAAACTTCCCGCCACACCAGCCAGACCACAACGTCGTAGCAACATTCTCGCAGTCGACGTACAACGCCAAGACTTCACCACCATCTAGGAAGAAGCACGACAAACCCTCGAGAAGACAGGAGCAGCGATGAAGCGAGCACCTAACCAACATTGCAGCGACGACATCTTCACCACCTGCGAGAAAGTCCTCCTTGGCTCAGAAAACATCAAACTCTACGGAGCCGACTCATCAAAGATCAAACCTCAATGGTTGGGACCGTTTGAGATCGAGCGCATGCAAACCCCTGTGGTTGCATGACTCAAACTCCTCGACATTATGCAAGTTGATTCAGTGCTCCATGTCAGCAGACTCAAGCACTACGGAGACCCTGGAGCGAACTTCCCCGTTGAAGTGGACGAAGATATGGAGTACGTCATTGAGGACATCCTCGGCCACCAACGACGAGGCAAAACGACAGAACATCTCGTGAAGTGGCACAGCTACGACGCCGCACACAACAGCTGGGAACCATACGAAAACCTCCGAGATGTCGATAATGTCATTGACAGCTACTACCACCAGCACTGAGCCACTTCTACATGCGCGCCAGTGTGTCGCAAGTAATAGGCGAAGAAGTGTTATGTACCCGACGTGAATGAGTCCCTAATCTTTCCGAGTGGGTATTTCTGTTAGTACACAAACAACCCATCGAGTTGCGATATCGGGATATTCATTCCGATGGTTGAGGGAAAACCGGTCACTTGCCTGCCCTCAGTGAACATTTCTCAACCTTCCGACAACTCCGACCATTGTCGCAAACCTACGAACAGAGATATCATGACCTTTTGGTCATGAGACTTCTGTTCGTATGTTAGGTCAACTTCTCGACGGACCGAGACGAGTCAGGAAGATGACTCGTCTTCGCGATGGGGTAAGTGACGCCCTTCTTGACACTTCACCATGCTCGAAAAATAGGACTCCACCACCCTGTGACTTAAAGAAAAAAAATACAGTGCCATCTAGCTTCACCATGCTCGATCAGCGGCATGCACCTCTGATCGAGCGAAGCGAGGTGGGGCATGGCCACCCCCCATTGCTTGATCGCAATGCTCGCTCCCATGGGAGAATTGCGATCGAGCAAAAACGCTCGTTTTGAGATCGAGCGGAAACGCTCGATTTGTTTTTTCAAACTCGCAAACTTCAAACATTGAACATGAAAACTGTAGTCAAACCATACCCCAAATCAAGTTCAGGTTTTTAGTGATTTTTGTTTTGCGCGGGCTCTTACTGGGTTCCGCGGTAGCAGGGACTAGCCGGATCCCTTTCAATGCATGGGGAGTCTCGAATCCCCAACGCAAACCACGAGCAAAACCCTGCTCTAAAATTCACAAAACCCTCAAAAGAGGGGTTTGTGAATGTTCCAAAAACTATATGACTTCAGCATGTCGACGGTGCATCTCATGAATCGTTGTGGATAGGGTTTCTCTCGCTTTCCATGGGTAGATGAGTCTTACTTACGGAACGCCAGGTAAGAGAGTTGTAATCTTCCAAACGTCGGGTAAGGTATATTTATTCTTCCGATTTCCCCGTAGGGCATCTTCACAATCTAATTTTGTGGGTAATCCCTTCATGTACCCTTTGAAAACAGGGCGAATATATCCGAGCTGCTGTGTCTGCGACCTGCCCCTATAACGACTGTCGAGCGGAGATCTTGACGAAGGCAGGGACCTGTTTTGGAAGCGCATAAATTATAAATGCTGACTTACGAATCTGATGTCTAGAAGATGCCGCGTTCTAACGGCATTCATATCGACGCCTGCTACCCTCCAAGTCGTCTATCCTATGTACCGAAATGTCAGCAGATAAAATTGAATAGTGACTATTAAGAGAGCATAGCGTCGCTGAATAGGGTCCACGATACTTCAGTCCGACTTTGCATCATTAGGAGTGATAAAGAAAAACAGCATCGAAAACCGAAGCTAAGAGGGAGACAATCGACACCAAATCACTCTCTGAACATCAACGTACGCGAAAAGACAATTTACAAGATATGACGGAAATGAAAATATGACGAAAAAAGGTACAGCCGTTCCAACATCCCAGTATGTGCGCGAAACGTACCATAAAATCAAAATATTATGAATCCAGTACAAACGACTTCATCCATGGTTTAATCTTGAAACAAACATACATATTGATAAAAACATGTAAATGAAAAAACTCTTTTTGGACAAGTTGTACTTCAGAATCAAACTGGATATTGACAAAAATACAGATATAGTTAAAGATGTACATATTGAAATGAATATGGATATGCATATGGGTACAGAGATAAATATGGGAAAATGTATAGAAAAATTAATTCATAAATAAATAAAGATAAACATACATATAAAAACAAACATAGAAGCATATCAATATAGATATTCATAAATATGAATAGAGATATAAATATAGATATAGAAATATACATAGATATAGATATAGATTATAATATAAATGTAGATATAGATAAAGATATGAATAAAGATATAGATATAGATATAGAAATAGATATAGATATAAATATAGAT
>SZWC01023793.1:17911-32223 GCA_023375785.1 Penium margaritaceum
GGGGGGGGGGGGCAGGCGTCGCGCGCCACAGGGAACCACATGCCAACAGACGCTGGCCACCAACAACGACAGCGCAAACGGGTGTCGCGCACCAATGGGACAACCGTTTGGGCCTTAAGAACATGGACGAGGGGGGGGGGCAACGCCGATGCGTGCCATGGGAGGAAGGCAGTGCCAACGCGCACCACAAGGGAGGGGACAACGCCAATACACGCCACGAGGGAAACGCGCACCGGAAACGCCAGAAACACTGGAAACGCCAGCTACTCGCGACAAGAGGGGGGCAAAGCCCAACGCGCACCATTAGATGAGGCTGCCCCAACACGTGCCATGAGGGGGAGAGGGGAAAGCACTGACGTGTGCCACAGGGGAAACACATGAGACGCCGCAAACGCCTGCAACGCCGGAAAGTCCTCGTGCTGCTCAAGGAGGGTCAATGAGGTAGGGAGGGTTGCATCATGGAGAAGAGCAACGGAAGCAGAATCAGGATCAATGGTTCAGGCCCAATGCCATGTTGAAGAAGAAGAGTAGATGATTGAGGAACAGAGTAATAAATCTTGATTGAAGGAGAAAGAACAGAGGAACTGATGAGGCCGGACGTCAATTTCTAACAAGTGCATCCGATCACCATGAACATGATCACGATGACTTGGCAGTGATGCTCATAATCCCAAACGTCATCAGCTGGCCACGTGTTTGGCCAGAAACAGAAGCTGTGATGTCCGAAATCCTCACCTGGGCAATTGTTACAAATTTCCTATAGACATCGTACTACTTTCTATTCGACCAGTAATGTTACTGCTTTAACACGGTCAAGAGAATAAACGATGCAACTACCATGGCTCCCATGCAATGCCGGGTCTCGCCATTCTAGACCTTTTGTTGGGGTAACAAGCTGGTCACTGAGCTAGCCCCCATACGTTTATGGGCCTCGCTGAGTCTATGAAGCCTGTCAATGCTTTGACACTTGTTGTGTCCACTGCCGCTACCACCACACTATCTCACTTTGTAGCTGGTAATTCCCATGTCATTCTCGTCCTTTTGACTCCTTGCTAGCAAGACGTCTACTCCTTACTACCCAATCTCACAGTAGGTCTCAAATTTTTGTCATGGAAAGTGTGCTTTAGTGCATGGACCTTGAGGAATAGCTCTGGAAATGATGTTTACCAATCACCTTGGCGTAAATTACACCTTCACATCTATCACTATTGTGTCCACGCACGTAGTCTGGGAATTCACTATTGCCGGCCCTGAGCACATCATTGATGTGGTTGGGACCTTGAATGTTGACCCCAGCACACGCAAACCTGCCAATCCCATAGGCACATGTCTCATGTCCCATTGCCGTTGTAGTGTCACTGGTACTCCAGCCCAAAGTGTGTCCAGGTCTAGTTCAACAAAATTCTGATTGTCGCCGATGAGACGGTTGGAGCTTCTTAGGTGTGGGACCTCAAGATCCTCCGTGAGCTTGGGAAAAGAACATTTGGAAAACTTTTTGTTGTTCCTAGCATGGTCTAGGAGCTGATCTAGGATCTCTCTGAGTTGATCTAGGAGCTATCTAACCTCTTGCACAACATCAAGGCAGACAAACTTGAGCTAGGATGGACTACCCCAAAATCCAGATAAATCATGTCAAGTCCTATAGGGGTCACAAGGATAGCTTGCGAATGAAAAGCAGGAACATCAGATTGTGTTCCAAGGTGTAACAGAGGTTTGGACTGGAAATTGGCCAGACATGCAAATTCAATGGATGGACTAGCCATAGGGCATGCTTGAGGTGCCTAGAGGCGCCCCTTGTAAACAAACATCAAGATGGGTATTGGCTTAAAGGCTCTAGCACAACGGATAACTAGAATGATGAACCAAAAGAGATGGGAGAATGGAAAGAAGAGGGGAAATAGGCAAAGGACACGTCAGGAGATGAAGAATAAGAGTGGGACTCTTGTGGTGATCTAACAGGTGATGTGATGAGGAACAATAAAATTCTTGATGACCCAAATGATATGGATGGATCAGGTTGTGCACAGGAGGCAAGGGATGATGATACGGAGAGTGGCTCTGATAGCTAGCCAAGTTCCAATGAGACGGTTGCTAAACATCTCCACACAACTGAAACAGAGACACAAGGGGCAAATGAAGGAGAGATAATGAAGGTTACAAAGAATGATTGAATCAAAGAACAAGGTATTGTGGGACCAGAAGACGTGTTTGCGCTTTGGATCCTAAAAGTGCCAAGGAGTGTGTGCAAACACAAGGAAAGGGACACAAATGGATGCACGATAAAATTTCTACCATTGCATAGGTAATCAAAGAGCCAGACCAACACAATGTTGCCCTAGAACAAGGAAAAGTGTATTCCCACAAAAAACCCACTCCCAATTTCAAGAAACATGAAGGCTCAAGGAATTAGTTCGTAAGGAATGTGAATCCACACCCAGGTCATATAGCCAACATTTTGAAACAGAAAAAAATGACAGAGTCAAGATTGGGAGAGTAGGAATGCATGTTTTCGGAGAAGGTGCACTTTTGGTGGTAAAAAATAGTGGTTTTCTATGGTACGTAAGGAGTTGAAGAATCCAAATGCATCCTACATGACCTCAGGGGACAGGCAATTATTCCAGGGAATTCACCACCCTGATCACTTTGATAGGCACGCAGAAAGCGCTAACAAGCACAATTGGCCTAGGCAAGCCACTTACAACCTACCAGCCAAATGGAACATACTTTGGAATGCAAACACCTGGCAATGGAGAGGGAGGTTAAACATGAGACAAAAACTGGCTTATTTTACCAAGGGGTTAGAGGTCCTGCGATACCATCCTGCACAAAGTGAAGAGGATGCAATGGGGACAAATCAGAGAGATTGAAAGGAATTCGGTGTATTTTTACTTGGTCATCATTAAAGAAGAAAATGGAATAAGGCAGGGGGAAAGGTGGAAGGATCAAGAACAAAGGTGGGTCGTAGGTAAAATAGGCTCATAAAGACAATTGTCTGCACATGGCCAAGATGGCGATGCAAAAGAAGAACATGTTCGGGCAACAGAGGAGGAGAAACATGAGGAAGGACAGTCTTGATAATAGGGATGGAGGATGCAAGAAAGGACTGACGATACAATATGTCACATTGTTTACCATGCAAAACAAAGTGGCCACATGGACAGAGTGTCACAGCAAAGAATCACAGAGTAGTTCATACCTTGCTCTTCTATGGACATCACTGACAGCACGTTGAGCTCTAGGGAAGCCATGTACATCATGTTGGGTAGAAACAAGTCACCGTTAGGGCCAATAAAGTGGACGACGTTGACACCCTCAACAAGGAGGGGCTGGTTAGGGCAGGAGTAAACAAAATGAACCAATTTAACCGGAAACATGGAGACATATGACAAACAAACCGGAATCAAGTGATGGTTCTCTCCTAGAACCAAGATCCAAAAGCCACCCATCACACAAAAGGACGTAGGAAACCACATGTGGAACACATAGTTGTAGTAGGAAACAAAGCGGTAGCCTGCGTACACACAACAAGGCAACAAGGAAGAAAGACAACTTATCATTGCTCAACCCATGGGACATTGACAGGCAAAGTTCCCAACAATTATCTTGAGGGAACCATATGAACAACATTATGAGAAAGACACATAGGACCACTACCCAGTATTGCATCACTCTCACCTCCTTGATCATGCAAGCACACACGACGAACTAGGGACTACCCCAGCAGACTCTAGGTATCGACAGACACTAGCGGAATATGACTCGAGATGAAGGGGGTGGCAGAAGGATTCGCTGACGATTAGATTGGAGAATAAAAATATAGAGTAACGTAGGCCAAAGAAAGGGGCCTAGAGAAATTGGGTGCGTCATATTGTTGCGAGATTTGACACAATGCGGTGTGAAACCGCAACGTGCAAGGATTTGAAGGTCTTGAACGACCGATTCGTGTATGATCTGGCTGATCTTCCAACTAGATGAAAGACCATCGATGCTTGTAGAGGCTTTTGTAAAAATTTTCATTGAATGGCACCATTGACAGATACGAGGCATGCCTTATAGTGAAGGGTATTTCTCAAGATCCTAACATCGAATCCAATAAGAAGTTCCACCAGTTTGTTGTTACACCAGCACCTGTGAACTCCTGAAACTTGTCTCGCTTTTTGTGGCACGGTAGAGGATGTCATAGGACATCTTTTCACTAGTTGTCTTGTGCATGACCTCGTGCAGCGCTTTGGCATTTGTTGTAGGGTCTTGAGTTAGTATTTGCTCTATGTGACGAGCCACAAATTGGGTGGTCCTCACTGCGATCCCACGGATCACTCTGGGCTCACAGCAATGCCCTCAGGTAAAAGACGCCGTTAATACACCTTAAGTGCTTGAAGTAGTGGGCAAGGACCATCCATGGGGGCTACATTGTGTTGAACTCATAACAACGAGCAAAAAAACTACCGTGGTCACTCTTCTTGCACATGATGGCCATGTGGTTATGGACGACATACTCTTACATAGTGGCATGACATGCTTGTGGTATCGTCATCCTTGCAAGAAAGTGACTGGAGGGGGCTTCTGCCATCATCTTCTTTTGCTGCTCTTCCACATTTTTCTTCTTCTTCTTCTTCTTCTAGATTTTCTTCTTCTTTTCTGGGGATTCTACGCTTCGTCATCAGAAGGTGAAATCACATACACCATCAAAAGAACTTGAAGATGCGTCTGAAGTTTTATCACCGCCACATAACATAAGTCCTAGGCTATGGACTTGTTGCACACACCCTTGTCTGGTTGGACACATCCTTTGCCCCGACTCGTCCTAAGAGGTTGCACATAGGGACTTGGATCACAAGCGACGTCAACAGTGTCGTCCTCTTGATATGGGACAGTTGGTAGCGTGGGGAGGGAAGGGGCCGGTGGAATCATTGGGTTGCATACAATCTAACAATGATAGTCGCATGTTGCCCCCCCCTCCCTCCACCGTGGAGGCCTCAAATTGCGGACGAGAAATAGAGTTTTTCCACATCCCCTTGAACACCTATGGCTGTCTCGAAGATTGAGGGTGCATGGTTCTAGCATGCTTCTGATGGGTCCCCCTTCTGCAAGGCCGAGCACGAGGCCGCACAAAACTAAAACCCTAAAACCTCGTATGTAATTGGGGGCGTGCTTTGATAAGGGTTTGCATGTAAAAACCGATGGGGGGAGTTGCCGGTGATGAAAAATTGAGAGTTTTTGCTCGATCTAAAATACGTGCGATTTTCCTTGATTGTGATTTAGTTACGACCTCATTGCTTCTTTGTTTTGGGCACACAAATCCCATAGTTTGACTTTTGAGGTTTACAAAGTTTTTGGTCGGAGGAGGCTATGCACAACATAAACCGTGAAAATATCGATTGTCCCCTATTTTGTCACTCCTCACCCTCATATACCCCTCCGTTGGAACAATAAGCCTCATTCACCCCTCCGTTGGAACAATAAGCCTCATGTATCCCTCCATCGAAACAATAAGCCCCATTTGCCCCTGTCCGACAACAATAATCCCTATCCGCCCTCTCGTTTTCACCATGCTTAAACAACGATGCATGTCGTTGCTTAAGCATGGCGAAATCGGTCATGCCGTGCTAGAATGTGGCACTCCATCGTAACCGTCGCGATGGAGGGCCCTGATAACATCGGGGGGTGGGGGCAGTACGTGCCGATGTTTGTGTTGGTGTGTGGGCTTTGAGCTATCATGTAGCCTTGTCTCCTAGTTTGAGCTGATTGTTCTCCGGTGGCTACATTACTTCTTCTGTGACATGAATGATGCATTCTAGCAGCTCAGTTTACCCATATGTGTCTAGTAGAGTTTTCTCGGTGGTCGAGACCCGGGCACCTGGTGGTTTATGCCAGTGCTCCGGGAGACCCACAAAGGTTGATTGCATATGGCCTCTGACAGGGTGTACACTCTCTCTCTGTGGTCGAGACCCGGGTACACGGTGGTTTGTGCCGGTACCTCGGGAGACCCTGCACTGATTGGTCTAGTCTTAGGGACCTTTTGATAGACATACGTAGTCTGCGTGTGGCTGAGACCCGGACGTCCGGTTACGTNCGGTTGCCTGTTCCGGTGCCTTGGGAGACCTCCAGTTTGTGGTTTCATGTTCTGGGACATGTGTACTCCCCGTCCGTGCCTTTTGGTGCGGCGGGGATGACGGGGCCTGGTGGGCTAGCCGCCAGTCCCCAGTACATAAGCTCATCGTAGGGCTCATTGTATTCTCTCCTTGATTCTTAATTCAATCGTTCCAGACTTAGCCAAATCTTGGCGCTGCACTTCTTCCACTCACACTCAGAGCTCATGTCTCATTCAACATGGGCCTGCATGCCCTAGACGCATTTTAACTTGGTATCAGAGCACAGGGGGGCCGTGTGAGCAACAAAGCAGCAGAACAAGTCTGAAATGCAGCAGAGATGCGCCACGTGGCGCCATGCAGACAGAATCACTCAGGGAGCGGCAAACGAGTTTACGACAGCAACTAGAGTGACTTCCGTCAAATTCTTAGGTTTTAGTGGTCAATGGGAGTCTTCTGGGTCCTACTGATGCTGCCACATTGACGGCACAAGCAGCACCACCAATGCGGCAGCAGCCACTTATCAACAAAACCAGCACCTCCCGGCAGGAGAGTGTAAGTGGGAAGCCTTGCAGCCGCGTACAAGCGGTGCAGCTGCGGCGTGCAAGCAGCGCGCAGCAGCAGCAGCCACATGCATTGCACAGCAGCAAGCAGCCGCAGCAACGCTTGCACAAGTAGGAACCAGATTAGTTGCGTGCAACAGCATACAAACAACTTGGCATCAAACATCAGGGTGAAGCCACGTGGCAGCCAAGGGCTTTGTAGTCGCAAAGAGCAGCAGCAGCGTGCATTGTGCATCGCGCAGCATCAGCAGCAGCTGCGTGCATTGTGCATCGCGCAGCATCAGCAGCAGCTGCTGCGGGCATTGCGGGCAGCCATGGCGGGCAGCTGCAGTAGCATAGTACAGTCGCTCGCAGCCGCCTGCTGCTGTCGCAACACGCGTCAGCAGCGTTGTGTACACTAAGCGAGAGCCACGTTGTGTAGCTTGCAGCAACTGCACCCTGAGCAGCAGCGTTGCGCAGCCTGCAATAGCAGCAACAGCAGCAGAATCCTTGCGCAGCGTGACAGCACCAGCGCGAGCAGTGAGCAGCAACAGTAGCGTTGTGCAGCTTGCGCGACAGCGGGCAGTAGAGGCGTTTGTGCAGCTTGCCGCAATGCGATCACAGCAGCAGCCAACGCCCCGCCCCTTTTTCTCTCTGCTGCCCTGCTTCACTCCGATCTTGCTGCCGATCCTCCCTCGCCCCACAACCTCTCTCTCTCTCTCTCGCTGAGTTGCTCTCCCTCTCTCTTGCCTGCTGGCTCTCTTTCTCCTGCTGGCTCTCTCTCGCTCGCACGGACCCGCCCGCTCACTCTCTTGCCCTCGGCCCTCTTTCCTGCTAGCATTCACTCGCTGCGATGGACTCGCTCTCGCGTAGTCCTGCTGACGTCACCGTCGGCACCTCGCAGTAGCGAAACCCACCCACGCTTTTCGCGTGGGTGCGAAATCACCCACGCGGTCGTGGGTGGTTGCCGGTCGTTCTTCCTTTTTTTACTCCGGACTTGATCCGGCCATCTCCATAAAAGAAAAAAAAAACAAAAAAAAACTTTCGGCCACAGGGGCAATCGAGCAAACCCGGGCACTCCGTTAGCCTCAGGGTGGTTTTGTAACTTTTTATCTAGCGCACATCTTTTCTTTTCTTTTCTTTCCTTTTTCTTTCCTTTCCTACTTTGTTCTCCTTTCTCCTTCACCAAGGCAAGGGGGTTTCTTCCACATCCCATTTTATTTTTCTTTTCCCTCCTTTTAGCTCAAGCACATCTACCGTGCATTACCACCTCCTTCTTTTTACTCGTTCAACTGATTCCGAGATTTTGACCCGCATCTTTGCATTACCTCGAGACGGTGCCAGAACCTCTCACATCACATCTCATCATTCCTCTCAGCACGATGCTGCCCTGGCTGGGGCCACCTCCTGGCCCTTACCTCACACAAGGCTTTTCTCCCTCGCCCACTGATAGTGTTCAGCACTCTCACCCTCTTCATCCGCGACCCTCAGCCTCCCTGAGGCTGCCGCCGGGATCACCACCATGTGTTCACACCGGCCATGTGCTCCCGTGGTCGCTTTCTCCACCGCCGGGAGCCAGCGTACCTTACGCTCCCTCTCACCACGGGTTGCCTTCTGGCACAGTGCCTCTGCCACCGGCACCACCACCTCATGGTGGTCAGTCCCTCCTGTGGTCGGTCTCTTCCCACCCACGAGAGAGCATTTTCCTCNAGCCTCCTCTGTGGTCGACTTCTGCTCTGCCCGGAGCCAGCGCTCTACACGCCTCCGCGTGCCGTCAGCCTGACGGCTTGGTGTCCGGACCACCTCCACCCTCTGGTCAGCCTTCTCCATGGTCCTTCTCGTCACCACCGTGTCAGGGAGTTCTTCCCGCTCATCCGCATCCTCCCTTGGCATCAGGGGTTGATATGTGGCCGCCAGCACCACCTCTTCGTGATGCTGCTCTCCACCCGCTCCCATGGTCAGTCGTTACGCTGTCGGGACGCGGCATTCTCCATTCTCACCACGATGACTCTCATAGGAGTGGCCCTCTTCTTCCACGGCAGGATCCAGCTCCTCGTGGGTTTGCTTGCCACTTCTGTGGCGATGGCCACCACGGCTGGCGCCAGTGTCACCTGCGTCCCAGTGGGTGGCATCCACCCTGGCTCCCGCCTCGTGAGTTCCCTCACACACCACAGCAGGCAGACCTCTCTCATTCGTCCGACCATCCCACCGGCGATATTGCTATCCTGTACACCGAGCTCCAGAGTCTGCGACAGCTGATGCAGCAGATCCGGGACCATCTCTTCACCCATCCGGTTGACTCTTCCTGTACACCATCGTCCCCCTCTTCCTCCTCTTCTTCAGAGCGAGCTTCCCCAGCTGCCCTGGACCTTCCGTCTCAGTCTGCCGCTATTCTCTCCATCCTCCGCTCCACTGGTGTCATGCCCCATCCCAGTCAGCCTCCAGCTCGTCGACGTCATCGTCGTCCACCGCGTCCTGTTAGTCTCGTCTCTGGCACGTCTTCCTCTCCACCGGCTTCTGTCGTTGCACCGGTTGAGGGGGGGTGTGTGCATCCGTCCACTTCGACATCGACTATGTCGGTAGCAGTAGCAGCATCAGACACATCCACACCGTCTACATCCACGCCTTCCGCACCCTCTACAGCACCAGCTGTATCAGCTGGTACAGCTGCACTCGCTACACCGGCTGCCCCACCTGCTGCATCGCCTGTAGCAGTGTCCTCTACAGCTTCTACAGCTTTAGGAGCAGTAGCAGCATCAGACACATCCACACCGTCTACATCCACGCCGTCCGCACCCTCTATAGTACCAGTTGCATCGGCTGTGGCAGTTGCACGAGCAGCACCACCTACCCCATCTACTTCTTCACCAGTGGCAGCAGCATCAGCGTCATCTGCTACATCTACATCTTCATCGACATCCGCCTCTGCTACAACATCTCCTTCGCTTACAGCACCGGCTGCCTCAGCTGTGACGGCTGCTCCAGTGGCACCAGCTTCTGCCTCCGCTTCATCTTCACCAGCTACGTCGACACCTCTGTCAGTGTCAGGTACTTCAGCAGCGTTAGCGACAGCAGCATCTGTTGCATCCTCAGTGCCGACAGCACCAGCTGTATCTGATGTCTCTGCAGAGCTTTCATCTTCCACACCAGTCCTGCTAGCCACGTTGGCTGCACTGACCACATCGTCTCCACCAGGTGCACCAGCTCTATCATTTGGATCAACGCCTTCATCAGGGTCCTCTACATGGGCAGTGTCGGCACCTTCAGGATCATCATCAGCTCCGGCTGTTGCATCTGCTTCAGCTTCTGCCTCAGCGATAGCACCTACATCCTCCTCAGCATCACCTGTTGGGACGTCAGCTACATCTACCATATCGACATCATCTATAGCACCTCCAGCATCCGGTCCGTCAGCTACATCAGCACCACCGGCTTCATCGGCAGCATCTACTGCATCAGCAGCACCGTCAGCATCGGCAGCACCGGCAGCATCTGCATCATCAGCTGCATCGGCAGCATCATCTCCATCGGCAGCCTCAGCTGCATCGACCGCATCAGCCGTGCTGTTTTGTCCCTCATTGGTCAGTGATCATACAGCAGCTGATAGAGACATCTTGGGGGGGGCGTCGGAGTCNTACCTTGAGACATTTTGCTTCAGGAGGCACAGCACCTGCAGCCACTCAGCTTCGAGCAGCAGAGATGGAGGTGATGGTACTCCGGAGAGTGGTTGACTCCTTGTCCACCACGTACAGTGAGATGATGGCAGTGCTTGAGGATGTTGAGTTTGAGCTTCGCACAGTGACTCAGGAGGATCATGCCGAGATGCGTGAGCGCGCCTCTCTTCTCCAGGGTGAGTTGGTTGTAGCACAGGAGCATCTGCGCACATTGGAGTGTGCAGTTGCTATACCGACTGCAGGAATGAGTATCCCACACACAGCTTCAGCTCCATCTCCACTCTCCACTCCAGGATCCTCCAGCACCATCCTCTCCACCTGCACTATTTCGGAGTCTGCTTGTTGGGACCTCTGGCACCTCCCAGATGTGGGGGGATCAGCCTCTCTCTCCTCGCTCAGCCATGGTGCATTCGGCAGCGTCTTCTCCACTCCTGCACCCTCTGATTCTGATGAGAGTGACACCCAGGATCCTGCTAGTTGGGATCTCTGGGAGTGTCCNCCCTCATTGGTCAGTGATCATACAGCAGCTGATAGAGACATCTTGGGGGGGGCGTCGGAGTCTTGCCCACCTATGGTGGTGACTGCAGAGTCAGTGCCCTTCACCAGGTCGGCAGCATCCGGTCATTCCTGTCTGAGATGCCGAGTTGAGGAGGATGACATTCGCTCCCAGATCAGTGCGCAGGAGACGTACGTCGCTACTGTTCGAGCGATATTGGCCGGTGATATCCCTCCACCGGAGGATGCTCCAGGTTACACCTTCATTGGAGACATGGGGAGGAGCGATTACATCCAGATGTCTAGAGAGTGTGAGCTGAGGGATGCAGAGGGGTGGTTACGTGCACTACAGGATGCGTTAGCCGAGATCCTTGCTGAGGGTTGTAGCGGACACAGCCCAGATGGTTCCGNGCACCTCCCAGATGTGGGGGGATCAGCCTCTCTCTCCTCGCTCAGCCATGGTGCATTCGGCAGCGTCTTCTCCACTCCTGCACCCTCTGATTCTGATGAGAGTGACACCCAGGATCCTGCTAGTTGGGATCTCTGGGAGTGTCCACGTGGTGAGTGACAGGCGTTAGAGAGTTCGTGAGTGAGTTGTGCACATGTTAGTCGTTGTAGCCTCATCCTCGTCTCTCTGATGATGTACTTACATCTCCAGCTACTGTCCACTGTTGGATTGTTCTTCCCAGGATCGTTTGAGCCAGGAGGAGATGCAGTGTTATCCTTAGGCGGTAGGTTCACACCTTTCTGCATGCAGGGGGAGCAGATGCATCCTAGCACATTGGGGTTGGCATTCATGTTCTCAGGACTCTCTCATCACGGGGGAGCATGTGTATCTTCTCAGCTGGTACCTTGTCGACAGCTCTTGCAGCCCAGGGGGAGTGTTGGTGTGTGGGCTTTGAGCTATCATGTAGCCTTGTAGAGTTTTCTCGGTGGTCGAGACCCGGGCACCTGGTGGTTTATGCCAGTGCTCCGGGAGACCCACAAAGGTTGACTGCATATTGCCTCTGATAGATTGTCCACTCTCTCTGTGGTCGAGACCCGGGTACACGGTGGTTTGTGCCGGTACCTCGGGAGACCCTGCACTGGTTTGTCTAGTCTTAGGGACTTTTTGACAGACATGTGTAGTCTGCGTGTGGCTGAGACCCGGACGCCCGGTTACATGTTCCAGCGTCTCGGGAGGCCTAAACTTGCCTAGCTTGGCTAGACCGTGATGCTAGTGTGTCACCGTATATTCTGGTTGTGTTTGGGGTATATTTGATATTTTCCTGTCGGTCGAGACCCAGGCACACGGTTGCCTGTTCCGGTGCCTTGGGAGACCTCCAGTTTGTGGTTTCATGTTCTGGGACATGTGTACTCCCCGTCCGTGCCTTTTGGTGCGGCGGGGATGACGGGGCCTGGTGGTCTAGCCGCCAGTCCCCAGTACAAAAGCTCAGTGTAGGGCTCATTGTACTCTCTCCTTGATTCTTAATTCAATCGTTCCAGACTTAGCCAAATCTTGGCGCTGCACTTCTTCCACTCACACTCAGAGCTCATGTCTCATTCAACATGGGCCTGCATGCCCTAGACGCATTTTAGCTGTTTGTTTGTCGACACTTCGTCAATTGCCGCCACACCCCCCCATTCCTCCCGCTTCTCGTTGCTCACCAGCCCACCCACCCACCTGAAGATTGAGGCCCTTGCAATTGAGGGCCGCGATGGAACGGGTGGCCGGTGAGCTGCGGGGAAGCGGGGGAGAGTGGGGGGGGGGACTCCGTCGGGGATTTCGGTTGACAGGCGTCCGTAGGAATCCTTGCTTCCTCAATGTGGAGTCAAAAACCCCTTTTTGTTCTATTTTACATTTTGTTCAACTTAATACCCTCGTTTGAGATAAAAACTATAGACAAACGCACCCTCTCATTGCACACAGGGTTTTACGGTTTATTTATGTGCGAGTACAGGGCCCAACAGGTTTTCTTTCAACGCATGGGGAGTCTCGGACCCCCCATGAAAAATCCTTGCAAACCACTTACAAAAAACAAGAAAGCTTCTATTAAGGAGGTTGTGATAATTGTGTCAAGAAATGTGATGTCAGCATGTCGACGCCGCATCCATGCGACGTCGACATGCTATTTTTCGACAAACAAGAGGGGTATATTGTTCATTTTATACGCTTGAAAACTCGCGTCCGTGAAGAAGGGGCGGATCAGGCTTATTGTTGTGAGGCAGGGGCAGATCAGGCTTAGTGTTCCGGCTTAGGGGCGGATGGGGCTGATTGCTCCGAGGTAGGGGGGAACTAGGTTTATTCTCCGAAACGACTGGTATATGGTCATTCCGCCCAAAATAAATCCGTACATCAAAATAGGGGGTCTACGTGTTGAAAGAAAAAGCAAAGAGGTCATCGCTCGATTGCGATTCTTGCCTGGGAACGATGATCCCATAAGGAGCGACAGCAACCCGAACGGAGAATTGCTGCTTTTCTATTTTTTGAAAAGTTGGGAATTGTGTCTATTTGTGTTCTAATGTGGGGGCATGGTTCCGATTAGTACCTACAACGTTTATGATAGTTTTTTGTTAAGCACTGTACCTTAACCACGAGTACATAAAAACCTAACACTTTTGAAGGTCGTTGCATTTGATTTTGCAATGGCATGCCATCCACTAGCTGGCTGAAGAATCTCCGTCAATTCATGGTTCATGCTTTTCGTCATACTTGTTTGGAATGGCCACATACAACTTTACAACCATTGATATTATCTTCGTATGAACAAAATGAAATTCACGTCAAATGTGGTGAAATAAGTGAATATTTCTCCATTTTTACCAAACTTGACTGATGGCCACCACTAGGGTTAGAACAAATAAATAGTCCTTGACTAAGGACAGAGCTCACACAAGGAAGAGAGTGTGACATCCAGTCATTGAATTTCTAATTTGGGGGAATATCGGATTTTAACCAGAAATCGTGGAATTTTTGTTGAATTTTGTGGATTCTAGGCGCATTTCACCAGTCTGACCTTGGGAAAAAGGGAAATTTACGGAAACATTTTGTTTGAGCTTTGCTTCATCCTCGCATGCCAATTAATTTTACCCTGGGAGGGTTTTATATCTTCGAATATTATCTAGAGTTTAATCATGACTTTGAACGTTTTTAACCTTTGTGAAGAGATTGTTGAAATGAAGTGGGCTCCTTGTGTAAGCTGTATCAATTCATCTTGGAGGGAAACATTGGTCTGGCATTGGGAGAAAGCTGGTCCAGTTCAAAACACGCGACGAGGTGCAGTCACAGAAGTTGCGGCGTCACGTGGTTGGCTGGTAACCAATGTGGAAAGAGCGGTCGAAGCCGGCTTGGATGCGCGCCTTTCTCGCACCGCTTGCCAACGCACCGTCGATGGGCTTGAAGAAGACCCAGGCCCGCTTGTAGGCCAGCGATGTTGAGTTGGTCGAGTTGAGGAAGCTACTGTCCGGAGGCTTGTTTCGGATCACAAAGGGTGCCAACCTGCCAAAGTAGTGTCCGAGGAAGACGCCACGAC
>SZWC01023795.1:7366-34763 GCA_023375785.1 Penium margaritaceum
CCCCCCCCCCCCCCCCCCACTAGTGTAAAACTTGTTACTCAGCTAACCAGCCAACCAGAAAACAGTCCTAGACCTATTTTCTGGCAGTGTTTTCTCTGTGAGCCCTGCCAAACGCTTGACAGCCCAAAACCCGGGCGACGTGCGTTTTGCCTGAAAACTAGACCATACTATAATACCGACGCTGCGAACACAATCATGCGGTCAAAATTAGCTAGAAAAATAGTAGCAAGGAGTTATGGCTGCCCGAACCCAGGTAGTGCCTACGACAGTTAGCGATGCTAAATAGGGTCATACAACAGGAGACCTGGACCCTACGCAGCGCATGATGCTACAGACACAATGCCACAACCAGACACAACGCTAGGTGCATGCCGTCAGCATCTGCAGTGGCAGTGACCGCCGAGGAGGCCTGCTGATGGAGCTGAGCGCATTGCCAGAGGGAGGAGGCTCCAGCGAAAGGTGAGTGGGCCTCAACGTGTGTCGGCTCCACCGAGCGACACTCCAATGGCGTCAAGTCTCGCCGTCAGTCATCTGCACGCCGATGTACACAAGCCGGGAGGACAAAACAGAGTACAATGAGAGATGGACGAAAACCAACTCTCCCCCATGACTCACTGGCGTAGTGCACATGTGCGGACAGAGACACAGTCAATGACCAAACTCCCCCAGGCCAAGCAGAAACGCAAGCAGGGACAGAGAGAGTCACTCATGGACGCATGCCAACTGAACTCATAGCCTTCGTAAACGAGTCGTGCTTCAGTACCTTGGTTAAGAAGTCAGCCAACTGTCGTGCTGTCTCAACCCACACGATGCTGATGCTGCCGTCATGCAACAACGAACGCACATACTGATACTCAATATTAATGTGATTTGTGCGTGTGTGATGCACTCTGTCATTGTCGGCGATGGCCATGGCACTCTTATTGTCACAATGCACCGTGATGGATGGGAAAGACTGACGTAACTCGGATAACAGACAACGCAACCACACACTCTCACACGCGCATGAGCCAAGAGCAACGTACTCAACCTTAGCAGTGTTGCGTGCAACGCATCCCTGCTTGCCACTACGCCAGGACACAGCTGTGCCGCCAATCAGAAAGATCTAGCCTGTGCGACTCTTACCGTCCGTACTGCCGGCCGAGTCACTGTCGGTGTAGTCCACTGCGACAACAGACGGCTGACGGCGGAACATGAGACCCCGTCGAGGAGTCGAGACGACATAACTCAGTACTTGGATCGCGGCCTCGTAGTGGAGGTAACGCGGCTCCTGAGAAAACTGGGCCAGGAGGTTGACGGCGAACGCGATGTCTGCGTGCGTCGTCGTCGCCAGGAACATCAGTGACCCGGTGACTCGCAGGTACGTGGTCAAGTCAACTGGCTCCCCCATAACTGCTGGATCAGGACTCTTCAGCTTAAGCTGTCCATTGGGTGACATGGGTGAGGATGCGCTCGGCACGAGTGGGACGTCCTCCGCAAAGCGGGTGGACAGCGTCTACACATAGGCGGCCTGGTGGATGTGCAGGATGCCCTGGGAGCGATCATGCTCGAGCTCCATACCCAGGAAGACTCTGGCAGATCCGAGATCCTTCATCTGGTAGGCGGCGTGCAAGAAGTCCTTGACATGCTGGATGGCAGCCGTGTTTGGCGATGCAATGAGGATATCGTCGACGTAAACCATAACAGCAGCGAAAGTCTGGCCTCGTGGACTGACAAACAGTGCGGGGTTTGCGGTGCTACGCTAGAGCCCGCCACGAAGGAGCGTGTTGCTGATTTCTTGGTTCCAACACCGAGGCGACTGCTACAGGCCATACAGGGCCTTACGCAGTTGCCAGACTGTCCCAGTGCCATCGTCAAAGCCTGGGAGCTGCACCATATAGTGCTCCTCACCCTCCAATGAACCATGGAGAAAGGCGTTGCTTACATCCATCTGATACCGCTCCTACCCATGCTAAGCGACCAGGCTGAAGAGCGCCCGGCTAGTGGAGAACCGGCCAACAGGAGCAAAGATGTGGTCCTAGTTGACCCCGGGAATCTGGGCAAACCCCTTGGCTGTAAGGCGGGCCTTATACTTGTCCAAGGACCCGTCGGACTTCCACTTCTGCCGAAAGACCCACTTGGCGCCGATGGCCTTCCGACCTGGAGGAAGGTCGATGAGGTCATACACATGGTACTGTCGGATAGCGGCGAGCTCATCAGCGCATGTAGCGTCCCAGTGTGCGGCTTCAAGAGAGGCTCGTACCTTGTGTAGGGTGGCTGGGTCCTACGGGCGTGTTGTGGAGCAGATTGAGAGAGCGTGTGCATCTCGAGCCCCAAGTAGGATGCACGCGTGTGTAGCCACGACAGCATGCCGATGCTCGTGATGAAGCATGGCGTAGCCAAGTGTAGAGCCCGCATGAAGGTTTGCAATGATGGCCAAGGTGGTCAAGCCGAGTACCTTGGTGCCAGGGTCCCCACTCACAACAGTGGGAGTGGAGGAGACATGTGGGGCCCCGGGGGGTCGAGGTGCCACGGAGCGCGATGCGACGGTCTGCGCGCTCACCGACGGTCTGGGTTGGAGGCTGCCGCCTGGGCCACGTGTGTAGCGTGGCAGGGCGGGCGATGGCATTGAGTCCGACGGGCCAATGGAGGTGGACGGGGTAGCTGGCGAGGAGGGGTCGGCGGATGCGACCGGGGCTGCTGGCCCGGAGGGGCCAGTGGGCGCAACTGGAGCTGCCGGTCCGTCGGGACTAGCGGACGCGACTGGGTCTGCCGGCTCAGAGGGACCAGTGTACACAACTGGGGCTGTCGGCTCAAAGGAGCCAGCGGACGCGACTGGGGCTGTTGGCCCGAAGGGACTAGCGGACGCGACTGGGGCTGCCCGTCCGTCGGGACCAGCGGACACGACTGGGGCTGCCGGGTCAGAGGGACCAGTGTACCCGACAGGGGCTGCCGGCCCGGAGGGACCAGCGGACGCGACTAGGGCTGCTAGTCCGGAGGGACCAGCAGAGGCAAATGGGGGTGCCGGCTCAGAGGGACCAGTGGACTTGACTGGGACTGCCGGCCCGCAGGGACCAGCGGACGCGATTCGGGCTGCTCGTCCGGAGGAACTAGCAAAGGCGACTGGGGCTGCTGGCTCAAAGGGACCAGGGGACATGACTGGGACTGCCGGCTCAGAGGGACTAAGGGATGTGGCACCCGGACGCGGTAGGATGGAGGATGGATTCACCACTCCCCCACGCGTCGGGATAGACACAGACAAGCCAGAGCAAATCAGCTCACGAGGAAACTGGTCCTTGAAGAAGAGGGCATCCTAGGACTCGACGATGCAATGCTGGGAGGAATCCCAGAAGCGCCAGGCATTGGACTGACGAGAGACACCAAGGAAGGTGCAGGGACGTCCGTCGGGGGCGAGTTTGCCACCCTGCTGCGAGGCGGGTAGCCACACAATGGCCACGCAACCCCAGACGCGAGCTGAGCGGAGGTCAACTCGCTGACCGCATTAATGCTCGTACGGCGTGGACTGGCAGGGAAGGGGACCGTGAAGAATCCGGTTCCAGACTTAGGTCATGTAGGCCATGGCTTTAAAACAGAAGCCATCGGAGAGACCGGACTCGACTCGCATGGTGCGGACAGCGCCGGCCATGGTACGATTCCACCGTTCGGAGACACCGTTCTGGGCGGGCGTGTAGAGCGTAGATGTCTCATGGTGGATCCCGCGAGAGGCAAAAAATGTTGTGGCCTCACCCATGTACTCACCACCATGATCGAAGAGAAAGTGGCAAAGAGAGCGGCCACACTCGCGCTCCGTGAGGACAAGCCAGTCCTGGATGGCTCGGGCGGCATCGCTCTACTTCCGAAGGCAGAAGACCTAGCGGTAGCGAGAATAGTCCTCAGTGAGTGTGAGGACATAGCGACCATGCTCGCCGACGGATTTGGAAGGGAGAGGGCCCATATTGTCGGAATGGACAAGGTTGAAAGAGACGGACGCACGGGAGGAAGACAAAGGGTACGTGGACCGGTGCATTTTCCCCTGAGCGCAATCACTGCACTCAGTGGGGCACAAGAGGGGGAAAGTCTCCAGGTCAAGGCCCTTGGCCAGCTCGGTGCGGAGCATGCTGTCTATGGCGGTAGAGTGGACGTGGCAGAGGCGGCGGTGCAAGAGGTGAGTGTGCTGAGGAGAAAGCATACTGGTGACAAGCACATGGCCTGTGGCGGCCGACGGGGAGGAGACGGAAGGACAGGGGGAGAGGCGAGGTACATGCCACAGGTTGCCACAGGCGGCGGCGTGAAATACGACAAGACGAGACGGACGCAGCAAAACAGTGCCAACACCACGCGAGTGCACAACGTCCATGCTCATGCGGTTAAGGGAAGTGACGGATAGGAGGCTGAGCTCGAGACCAGGGACGAAGAGGACATCAATCAGAAATACGTCATCGGAAGGACCATGGAAACGAACGACGCCAACACCACGGACGGGCAACACCTGTCCGGAGCCCGTCCAAACACCGGAGACATCGCCAACAGAACCGAGCAAACTAAAAGCCTCACGAGAGGCCGTCATGTGATGCGTGGCCCCGGAGCCGATGATCCAGGTCTCGGCAGGGTCCTGGACCGGGGTCGCCAGATCGCCAACGGTCACATGGCAGCAAGCAAGGGACGCGGACGCGGTGGAAGGAGGCGTGAACCAAGACTGCAAATTGTCAAGCCATGCAACATCGTCATGGGAAGGGATAGCGTAAGCCATGGGAGACGATAAGAAAGACGAGGAAATGGGACACGACCGTAGCTTAGTCTCAGACATACAGGGCTAGCTAGGAGAGCAGGAAGTGATGTAACTCGCACTTCCCTTGGGAGGAGGGCGAGGCAGGCCGAGCTGGAGCACGATGAACTGCTCAAACTGACGCTCACGGGAGGACGAACCGGGAGTGTAGAAGGAGTGCGGGGTGATGGCGTCGGAGCACGGGTAGAAGGAGGACTATGCCGGCGCCGACTGCTGCGGCGCTAGTGTCGGCTGGACTGGCGAAGCAACCGGAGTGGTGGAGCTACTGGATGAGGCCGAAGTGTCAGAGTCGGCGACAGCTACGGCGGTAGAGGCGAGACGGCAATCCCGTTGGCGATGCATGGTGGCGATGACGCGCGCATCGTCCGTTGGTAGAGGGCACGTGTACCACCCGTGCCCGGGCTGGCCAGAGTTGTTGCAGACCGAGCCTCCACCACTGGACCCGGTCGACAGTCGCTGCTGCTGCTGTTGCTGACCCTTGCCTTTCTTGTTCCGACGCTTCTTCTTTCCTGACAACGATGAGGTAGCTACGACAGGGGAGGTGACGACCACGAAGGCGACGGCAGGGGAGGCGAGAGCCTCCGTGCGCTGGAGGCCGGACTTCAGATGAGCTTCCTCAATCCGTAGGAAGTGCTCGTATGCCCAGGGCATGAGGGTACCCTGGGCCGCCATGGTGGAGAGGACATCATGAGATAAGTGGACAAAAACATCCGTGTACGCGTCGGTGGCACCGTGCTTGATGATGAGGAGCGCGGCCAGAGGAGGTGGGGCGGAGGTCCCGAGGCGACGAAGGATGTCTTCCGCCCGCTGCCAATAGGATGTGACCGTCTCGGTCTCCCCCATGTGCAGGGAGTTGAACTCCCACAGCAGGCGGCTGGTCTCAGCTTTTTTGGACAGGCAATGGGGATGAGTGAGGATGTGCCACGCGGTTGTAGGGTCTGGGGTGAAGCCTGCGGTGAAGTCGCCTAAGAAAGAGCTCCAGGACGAGGTGGGCAGGCGGAGGGGTAGTAGGGACTAGAGCGTAGACGGCACGACCAGCGTCATACAACTGGTCGGTTAGGGTGGCGTCATACGGTAGGGTGTAGTATGCCCACGGGCCCTTACCCTGCGCCCAGATCCGAAAGCTGAGCTCCCAGCTCTGGAACTGCTCGCCGGCATGAAGCAGCGGCGACGACGTCTCAAAGTCCTTTAGCCTGCGGCCGGCATCCAGAGTGCGGCCAAGGACAAAGGTCACTATCTACCGTTGGCGCTGAGTCTGTTGCTATGCCAGGTAGTTCATAGCAGCAAACACAGCATGGCTGGCATGCCCAAGAGGGATGAAGGATGGCGGTGTACTGGCGGCAGTCTGAGAGACCAACGGCTGTAGTGCCGCAAGCTGCTGTGTCAGGGCGGCGAGCTGTTGCTGAAGAGCAGCGAGGGGGTCAGGGTTATCGCCAACGACGCAAGAGGGCTGCTGCCATTACTACTGCTGCTACTACTACTTCTGCTGCTGCTACTGCTACTGTTGCTGCTTCTGCTCCTGCTGCTGCTGCTGCTCCTGCTGTTGCTACTGCTCCTGCTGCTCCAGCTACTACTGTTGTTGGTATTGGAGCTGTTGCTACTGTTGCTCCTGCTGCTGTTGCTGCTGCTACTGCTACCACTACTGCTGGTGTTGTTGTTGCTGCTGCAACTACTACAAGAAAGGAGGGGTGGGGGTCCCCCCAACAGAGGAGGACCCCTCCCCAATGGGGCTACCAGCCATGGTCTGATGCCCCTTTGTTTTAGTTTTTTTTGCTGACGTCAGTAGTGACGACAGCTGAGGACGGTGGACGTCCTACCCACCCTTAGGTTTTCTTCCTCCTTCCCTTGCCCCCTCTTTTTGTAAGTTGATGACGTCAATAGTGACGTCAGCAGTGACGTCAGTAACGAGATACTGGCGTTAGCAATGGCGGTTGTTGGGGGCGCTACTGTTATTGTTGTTGCTGCTGCAACTGCTGTTGCTGCTACAGTTGTAGCTACTGCTACTGTTACAGCTACCGCTACTACAGCTGCTGCTGCTGCTGCTGTTGTTGTTGTTGTTACTGCTGCCGCTATTACTGTTGCTATAGTAGCTGCTGCTGCTGTTGCTGTTGCAACTGCTGCTGTTGCGGCTGCTACTGCTACTGCTTCTGCTCTTGCTTTGGTTGCTACTACTACTACTTCCCAACTACAATTGCAACAACAACTGTTACTACTGCGATGCTGCGATTTCTGTGGCTGCTGCAGCAGCAAAGGCAGCTGCTACAGCCGTGGCAACAAAGCTTCTTCTCTTGCACTTTTTTCCTTTTTTTTCCTTCTCTCGTCTATCACAACGGGCAGCTGCCCGCTGTTGGATGCGAGCAGCGAGCTGCTCCTTACTGGCAGCGAGCTCCTGCTCGCTGGTAACGAGCTGCTGCTCGCTGGCAGCGAGCTACTGTTCGTTGGCAGCAGCGGGCTGCTGCTCGCTGCTCGCTCGCTATGGGCTTCTGATGCCAGCGAACATCAGCACCCGCTGCTAGCTGCTGTCTGCAGCTGCTCCTTGCTGCTCTTGTTACAGCTGGTTGCTGCTGCGGCTCGCTGCTATGGCTATTGCACCCTGCTGTTGTTGCTGCACGTTGCTGCAACTGCTGCTTGTCGTCGCTGTTGCTCATCGCTGCTGCGGGCTGCTGCTGCTACGGGCTACTGCGTCGGGCGGCTACTGCTGCGAGCTACTACTGCGGGCTGCTGCTACTGCGGACTGCTACAAGCTGCTGCTTTTGCCTGTTGCTACTACTACACGCAGCTCCTCCTGGCTGCTGCTGCCACTGCTCACTGCCGTTGCCTCCGGCTGCCGCTGCTACAGACTGCTGCTCCTGCGTGCTGGTGCTAGTCACCACACCTGCGTGATGTTGCAGCGTGCGTCGTCGCCCGTAGAAGTGAGACGCGGCCTGCCGCTCACCTCCTCGCGTTATGCGTGGGGGTTAGCGCTGCCATAAACATTCGGCAGGATTTCCCATGGCCCAGTGGCCGTGGGAAAAAATCTGACACCGCCACGAGGCGTGTCAATGCTGCCAGAAAAAATCCGGCAGCATTTCCCCTGCACTGGCGTGTATGGGGATCCGCAAGCATTGTCTGGCACCTGTACGCCAATCTTCTGCTGCTGCTGCTACGCTCTGACTCTGATACCAAGCTAGAAAACCTAGGCAACAGGTTGGGGCAAAGGCATTGTTGATGCAGCGTGCGGGCTTCCACGCTCATCGCTTAAGTCTGCTGTCCCCTCAGTCTGCTGCTCTAGAGTCTTAGTCTGGAAGCTCTGGGTTTGTTACTAAGAAACGCGCGTGCCTATGTTAGCGCCAGAAAGCAGCTGAAAACTAAAAGTGACTGATTAGGAATGAAGAATGAGCAACAATGGGAGACCCCTCCAAGTTCTAGCTCCCCCCCCCACTAGTGTAGAACTTGTTACTCAGCTAACCAGCAAATTAGAAAGTAGTCCTAGACCTATTTTCTGACAGGCAGGGTTTTAACGGAGAGCCCTACCAGACACCTGATAGCCCAAAACCCGGGTGTCGTCCGTTTTGCTTGAAAACTGGACCATACCATAATACCAACGCTACAAACGCAGTCGTGCGGTCAGAATTGGCTAGAAAAACAGCAGCAAGGAGTCATGGCTGCCCGAACCCAGGTAGTTCCTACGACAGTCAGCGATGCCAAACAGGGCCATACAGCAGGAGACGTGGACCCTAGGCTTTGCATGATGCTGCAGACACAATGCCACGACCAGACACAGCGCTAGGTGCATGCAGACAACATCTACAGTGGCGGTGACCGCAGGCGGCCCGATCGCCGAACAGGCCTGCTGATGGAGCTGAGCGCATCGCCAGAGGGAGGAGGCTCCATCGAAAGGTCAACGGACCTCAGCGTGCGTCGGCTCCACCGAGCTACACTCCAACGGGGTCAAGTCTTGCCGTCATTCGTTTGCACACTGATGTACACAAGCCGAGAGGACACGACAGAGTACAATGAGAGCTGGACAAAAACCAACAAGGCCAATCGCATAAGGAGAGCCGCTTCTACCAAATATGACAGTACACAACGTCTTTCATTTGAGCTTGCGTCCTCCATACACATTCCAACAATCCTTGCGACTTGCAACAGTCCTTCCAACCGATGTTGTGTTCTTTGCCTACTCGAGCACTGGGACCGTACCCACTAGCTGCGCTGGAAGCCCCCCGACTTCTCGGCAGTGCTTCTCAACGCAGCCACAAATGGTACAACCTCGTACACGTCGCTCGGCTCGTGCATCAAGGACCCAACATATGCCTCATTCTCATTCTCGGTGTTGCATGTATATGCTTGACTTATTCAACACGTCATCGAGGTACACTTACCAATAATGTAAATTTCTCAATTGCCCCAAATTCCCAAACCATGTTCCGCCTCACATCTTTCCTTGTTCACCATGTTTGCTTGTGACTGGCATAACAGTTACATCCATAAGAATTTTCTGAATTCTTGTATGAAATCTGGTTTCAATGAAAGCAAATGCCAATGATCATTCCCATTTATCTGAGTAACCATATTGCATGTGGATGTTATGGTATTAATTTTGGATTCATTGGATATGGTGTTTTGTTTCCAACAAATAGATGTGGTGTTTTGCATCTTCAAATAGCGGATACAAAAGACACAAATGTTGAGTCTTGTAGATGTTTTGTCTTTTTGTACGGTTGCAAACGACGAGATTTTGATGTTCGGAGAAATAGCTCGCCCCTTGCGCAATGCAATCCACCAACGGTTGTTTGATCTGGATATTTCCTATAGGGTGAAATAGCTCAGATACCCATAAACCGCAAAGTGTGACTCTCATCCGCTCGTCGTTCGGAAGAAAAGTAACGATCCACCCGTGGTTCGGAAGAAAAGCAACCATCCGCCCACCTTGCATTACAAAAGCAACCATCCGCCCAGCCTCCGCAACAAAATCAACCTGCCGCCCACCCCTTTTTTCATGCTGGATCACAGCATGCGTTTTGGACCTGACATGGAAAAAATTGCAATGGTGCATTTGTCTGAGACATAGTGAATGACAAACATCATATCAAGCATCAATGCTACATGGTATGTGGTATGTGGCGAGAACATGACTTTTTTTTTAGCGATTCTGGGTTCCTCAGGTGTTTTCTATTCAACGTTGGCGGATGAGTAATGTTTTACACCTCGTGGGCGGCTGGTTGCTTTCTCGCTCGGCGTTGATACCTGCGTTATTTCCAACGGTCCGTTGATACCTGGGTTATTTTTCGCACGACGACAGGCGAATGAGCTATATAGTTCCGAAAACTGGGCATATGGTGACCGAGCCCTTTCCTATACACCACGCGTTCAGACAAGGGTAATCACCCGCGCCACTAGTTTGAAAATCTGTTCACTATATGTCACACTGTACGATTTTTTAGCTCACAACACCTCACTTTCCGATATTTGATCATCATGAACAACTTTTTTGTGTGATCGCGATATTCCACGACGTGCGTGTAAGACGTCACCATATATCCTGCGAGCTAAGGGGTTTTCGTGGTATCTCATTGTTGTATTTATTCGTTTGCCATTCGGTACAGATGCCGATTACCCCTGTTTTGTCACCCTTGACCCTCATGTACCCCTCCGTCGGAACAATAAGCCCCATCCGCCCCTCCTTCGAAACGATAAGCCCCATCCACCCCGCCACCAGAAACAATAAGCCTCATCTGCCCCTTTGCCAGAACGATAAGCCCCATTCGTCCCTCCACCAAAACAATAAGCCTAATCCGCCCCCGTCTGGCAAAAAAAGAGCCTAATCCGCCCCCTCATTTTCACCATGCTCAAACAGTGACGCATGTCGTTGCTTAAGCATGGTGAAATTGGGCATGCCGTCCATTGCGACCGTCGCGATGGAGGGCCGCGATAGCATCGAGGGGTGGGGGGGGACGGGGGGTCGGGAATTGCCGTTTGACATCCGTCGATCGGCACTTCGTCAGCCCCAACCCCCCCTCCCCCCCCCCCCCCCCCCGCCTTTCGCAGCCCACGAGCCCACCCACCCGCCCGTCAATCGAGGCCCGCGTGATTGAGGGTCGTGGTGGAAAGGGCGGCTGGTGGGCTACCGAGAAGCGGTGGGGAGCTGGGGAGGAGGACTTCGACGGGGATTCAGGCCGATGGGCGTCCTTGGGAATCCCCGACGGGAGTCGAAAATCCCCTTTTTTTTAACAATTTGTTCAACTTTATACCTTCATTTGAGTTACAAACAATAGAGAAATCCACCGCCTTTTCCATGCAGAGTTTGAGGGTTTATTTTTGCACGGGCACCTGCTTGGCCCCGCTATCGCGGGACCCAGTAGGTTCCCTTAGAACTCTAGGGAGTCTCAGATCCCCCATGCAAACTCCTCGCAAATCGCTTACAAAAAAAATAGAAAACCCTTCCTTTAAGCAGTTTGTGATAATTGGGTAGGAAATTGTGATATCAACATGTCGACGCCGCATTCATGCAACGTCGACATGCTATCTTTTGACAAACGAGAGGGGTACATTGTTTATTTTCTACGCCAAGATTTTTGCGTCCTTGTAGAAGGGGCGAGTTAGGGTCATCATTGTGGCGGAGGGGCGAATGAGGCTTATTGTTTTGGCGGAGGGGAGGATGAGGCTTATCGTTCGGACGGAGGGGCGAATGAAGCTTATTGTTTTGGCGGAGGGGCGGATGGGGCTTATTGTTCCGACATAGGGGCAGATGGGGCATATTGTGTGCAACTATGGGTACATGGTCACTCCACCCTATTCGTTCATCAAATTCAAGGTTTCCTTTTCTTATTGGAATAGGGGTTAGTACATTTTCTCGCTATTTGCAAACTGTTCTGGCACGTTCGACGGTATTCGACCGTCCAGCCTCAAAGTTTTCAGCTGCTTTACGCAACAAAACCTCTCTTGTGCATGATAACTTTGCAAGGTTCTGTTCATGTAAAGTTCTAGGGCAGGTGTTACTAGCAACCGTTTTTACAGTATGGAGAAAGGGTGAAATAGCCCAGATACCCATAAAACACGAAGTGTGACTCTCATCCGCCCGTCGTTCGGAACAAAAGTAACGATCCGCCCGTCGCTCGGAAGAAAAGCAACCAGCCGCCCGCCGCTGTAGAGGAAAGCAACCAACCACCCGTGGTACTTTCGCTTATCAAGGAGTACCGGCACCTGCGTTAGATGCGTTGCATCGTGGGCACGATGTTACTTTTTATCCTGTGAATTCGATTCTCGCCTTTTTTTTCCGCAGTCCGTAGAACGAGACGCTGCATGCCCTTGAATGCGACTGTAAATGTGTCTACATATATTCACATAAACTTGGTTCGATGTTCATCCAGGTCGCGTAGGAAGGGGTACTTGATTTTCCATAGGATTATAGGTCGTCCGCTGCCTTCTACGTTGGTTCTCCTTTGCCATGCTGACGTTGCGTACACTCTTAAACAATAAGTTGTATGAAACACCGCTTGCATGCCCAGATGCCCGCCTGGCTGCCGAACCTGCACGTGCGCAAATGGAGGGCCACCAGTGACCTGTGACCCTTGTCGCACGTGTGTAGTGCACGCGGCTTGGTTGCAAAACCTGTCCATGTATGCTGGCATGCGGATGGTCCTTCACATGCGTTGGCACAACTGAGAGTGAGCGTGTGCATGGACGGGGGGTTAGCGACACCCCCTCCCCCAGTGTGTCA
Organism: Penium margaritaceum; assembly: GCA_023375785.1. NCBI lineage: Eukaryota > Viridiplantae > Streptophyta > Zygnematophyceae > Desmidiales > Peniaceae > Penium > Penium margaritaceum. Next base: position 19,834 of record SZWC01023795.1, read on the forward strand.
TTTCGGCCTGTGCAGTGCCGAGGTGCGGCTATGCAAGGGTTTCGTGTGTTCGCGACAAAGCGACAACATGGCGCTCTCTCTCCTCATCAAGCGAGGTAAGTTCATGTGCAGGGTACGTCAGGAATATATTGTGTTGAGAAAATGCCAATGTACCCATTCTTCGCGCCATGGCGCCCCAGACCCGGGGCAGTGCCCGGAGGGCGGAGGCATCTGCCTCCACCAGTCCGGTCCGCGCACATCCCACACAGCCGCCCCGTCGCACACGGATCTCATGTGCCCAGGCATTGCGTCCTACGACTGCTGTGCTCTCACAACCGCGCGGCCCTCTGACACGAGGACGGGCGGTCTCCACCGGCCAGGGGGGCTTGCTCGTGGCGGCTAAGTTTCGCGTGCCACGGCAGGTACCTCCCCGTCATGTGGCCTCGCCGGCAACAGCCGCCACAACTCTGTCCGATTCTTCAGACCCAAGGCGGCGTAACCTTCAACGGCCGAACCCACCGACGGTTGCGGGGTGGCGCCCCACAGGCGTGGGTGTGGCCCCGCCGGTTGCACTTCCCGATGACCCGACGACTGCTGCACGTCCCGCTGCACGTCCTGCGCCACCACGAGCTGCACGACCTGCGGCACGACCTGCGGCAGCATCTGCAGCACCACCCGCTGCCTCTCCCGTTGCAGCACCCGCTGCTGTACCCGCTGCTGTACCTGCTACACCACCCGCTGCACCACCCGCTGCACCACCCGCTGCACGATTTGTGGCCCGACCCGGTGCAGCACCCGCTGCACTACCTGCGGGACAACCTGCGGTACGGCCCGCCGCACGACCACCTCAGCAACGCGCCTATCGCCCTGTGGAGCATGGTCTTCCGCCAGCGCCTCCTCCAACGCTGCCGCAGTTCACGGCACACCACGATTTCATCCGTCAATCAGGTGCCGAGGAAGAAGTCTTCTTCTGGCTGAACAGAGACCGTGATTATGAGGAATGGGAAAGACGTTTCGACGAAGAGGCCGCCGAGAGCATGCGATTGTTTTGAATGGAGCCACGCTCCCTGGAGCAGACCGAGGCTCCTCCTTACACACAATCGTGGGCAAGGCACCGTGTCATTTGTCCTAGTGCCTCCACTGGTAATTTGTGTGTCCCGGGTTTTGCTTGCTTCACTGTCGTCTTGTATTGCACGCCTGCTCTCGCCCTTCTGTAGGGCACATAGTTGTCTTTGCGTACCCAGTGTTTGCATAATATCGTTTTCACATTTTGTTCGTGGACAGCTTCCGGCCCACTCCCGACTGACGACTATGCTTTGCGTTCTGCCCATCGTCTCCTATTGCAGCCACGTCCGAGAGCTCGCCCGATTCTACGACGAAGAAAAGGAAGGCAGATGGTGACGACATGGTGGAGGGCAAGAAGTTTCGCAACATGGCGGCCTGTAGAGCAGCCATCAAAGACTACGCTGTGGCGAACCGCTTTGGGCTTCAGTGGGTGCGGAGCGAGCCCGGACGGATCCACATGCGCTGCGTGGAGGCCGTCATACGTGGTTGCGCTTGGCACGTACGCGCAGTTGTCTCTTCCAAGCTTGGGGTGGTGAAGCTGTCCCACGTGACAGAGGGCCACTGTTGCACCTCGACCATTGGCCGCGGGAACCCCGCCCGTACCACAGGTTGGATTGCCCGGAACATCTCGCAGCAAATGGCGCGGGATCCGACAACGCCTCCTGCCACTCTCAGGGCCATCATCAAGGAGGCATCGGGTATTCAAGTGGCCAACAGTACTCTGTACCGTGCTAGAACAATGGCCCAGGCCTACCACATGGGTCACACGAAGGCGAAATCCCGGGCCATGTTTCCAGCCTTGTGTCAGGAGGTACGTCCCGCCAAGTACGTGGCATGGTTCGTCACGTTGTCCGTCATCTTTGTACTCATTTTCCAGTTCATAGTTGTGACACCGTCGTTATGTGTCCATGCAGCTCAAATGTGTTGACCCGGCAACGCATGCAATGGCAGAGTAGGACGCACATAACAAGTTCAAGTGGGCCTTTGTGGCCCCTGGCGCCACCCGTCTTGGCTGGGAGTATAGCAAGAGAATCATGACAATGGATGGAAAATTTTTGAAGAACGGCAACAAACAGGTCATGTTGGTCGCGCAGTTTTTTTATGCAAATGACCACGCATGCCCGATGGCGTGGGCTCTGGTCTCCAGTGAGAACGACGAGACATGGATGTGGTTTTGCGAGCACCTGGCTCAAGCTTACCCCTCCGCTTCTAATGCAGGCGCAGTCATTGTGTCGGACCGTGAAGCTAGACTGGCGAAAGCGGTTGCAAGACATTTTCCGGGTGCAACACACACTTACTGTGCATGGCACCTCCGCAGAAACGTTCAGGAGAAGTATGGCAAGAAGGCGGCATACTGGGCATACAAGTGCGCGCAGGCACTGACACACGAGCAGTTTCACCGGGCAGCACGTCATCTGCGGGCAGTGAGCGAACGAGCTGCCGACTATCTCATCCCAGGCCGGGACGGAACCGGTGGCATACCACTGCAGAAATGGACGTCGTGCATGTGCCCCGTGCCTCGTGGGGGGCACATTACCAGCAATGCGTCAGAGTCACTGAACGCGTGTCTGAAGAGCCTACGCAAGCTGTTCCCGTTCTACCGCATCCTGCAGGTGTACTTCTTCGTGCAGAGAATCATGGCGCAGCGTCGCGAGCAGATAGCCAAGTGCAGCGAGCTTCTTGCCCCGGCTCCCGCAAAACGCCTGCTTCACCGCTCCGCAGTTGCACGTGACTACGATGTGGTCATGGAGGGGCCGTCGTCGGCAATGGTTCGTGGCCCCACTCATGTGCTCCGGCACGTGAACCTGGCCATGGGAACCTATGACTGTCGTCGGTGGCGGGAGTTTGGCCAGCCATGCCAGCATGCTTGTGCGCTCATGATGGAGGTGGGTGTGGACCCGACTGCGCACGTCAGCCGTGGACAGTCACTGCTGTATTGGAGCCTCACGTACGAAAACCCTATGCCCACACTGAGTCCAGCCGGACTGAACCAACCTTCGCCGCCAGGCTGGGGCCAGCCAGGTCCACGGCGTGGCCGCAGTCGTCCGAGGAGCGCTCGCATGGAGCGTGTGCCGCTGCCGAAACGCAACTTCATCTGCCCGAGGTGTGGCCGCAAGGGGCACACAAAAAAGAGCTGTCCAAACCCACCTGCACCACGGCCTCACAAAGCGGCAGCTGCACTACGAGCAGAGAGAGAGGCAGCAGCAGTGACTGTAGGTGCTCCTGCTGTGAGAGAGGGAGGGGTAGGGCGCGACGAAGGGGCAGCTACGGACGACAGTGACGCGTTCGACTACGACCCGGAGGGTGAACCCAGGGGGTCGTCGACGGACGATGAGGTTGGTGAGGCAGCCGCAGATGACTTCGACGACAACGTGTCTGACAGTGGCAGTGACGACTCCCTGGGGTATGCGGCGGAGCCTGAGACCGGACTGCTGACACAGGAACAGCACGACGCTGAAAGTGCCAGGTTCATGGAGGAGCATGGCAGAATGGAGGAACATGGAGGGGAAGACGTAGGAGAAGAGGGGGATGAAGACGAGGCTGATGATGAAGGTGAGCAAGACGTCCAGAACGACGACATAAGAGGCTTGGATGCTCTCGGAATCTAAGGTGAGACATTCAAGTAGTGTTGTCTGCATTGTGTTCTGCAACTCTGCAAGTCATGCATACACGGACATGCATTTCATAACTACAATTTCATGTCTCTATGTAGGGGTGTAGGGAAGCATGCCATGAACTCAGACCAAGCGTGGAAGGAAGAACAAGTCTGACCAAGCCTTGGCTGACACTCTGCTCTGCTTGGCCAGTGGGCTGCCTACGTCTGAGATGAACAATGTTGTGTGCTTATGTCAGTTGTCTCTGTCATGTTTAGGCTAGTGATTTCACAACGTGTTTCAACATCCATCCCCAATCCATGTAGTCGTACTGGCCGTTTAGGAAGTGTGATTGAAATCAAGGTACCGGTGTTGCATTACGTAATAATGAACACAGTTGATTAAGACTACTTTCACAGATGAGCCACAATGACGTGTGCAATGTACAAAAGCAAGATGACAGTCATTTGTATAACTCTCTTTCATTGTCCTTGTTTCAACATGGATTGCACGGTACTCCCAGGAGCAGTACCTCTTCTGACTTTTTTCTTTGTGGAGCTAGTACTTGCTACTTGCTGTCGAGGTTGAACACGGAATGGAGGCGTCTACAGGTCCATCTGTACTACAGCACGTGCCCAGAACCATTTCATATGGATGTTCTATCAGAGTTCACTCCCGAAGAAGTGTTACATGATGCTGAAGACGAACTTGAAGAAGGGACGGTCATTCATCCGGTTCCTGCACAGGCTTCGGCCAGGCCTGTGCCCTTGTGCCCCATGTGCAACATTATTGGATGGATCCATACACTACCCCCACAAGTCCAGCGGTGGATTGTGAACGGCAAACCAGGTCCGTTCCAGTGACCAAAGGGTGGTTGAATGTTGTGATGTTGCAACAGTGAACGGAACGTCTGCTTCGTTCACATATTCAACGGTGGACGACATGGATTTCTGCATGTGAGAAGGCCCTTCACGTTCGAAAACATGCACATGTGCCCCAAGGTATTGAAATGAAGCCATACATTGCCTTGTGTAGCAGATGTCTGCATACTGTGATGTACAACACCCTTACGTGCACAAGTTAGAGTACGTTTTCCACGCAGGCGCAATAGCGAGCTTCCAAATGTCAAAGTGCTGCATAACCTAGTTGTTAGTGTATGTCACCATGGAGGGCACATTGCATTCATGTGTAAGATACCTGACATGTCATGTTTAAATAGGATCAGAATATAAGAAGAATAATAGGTACTTTGGATATAAAACGTGTTGTCAAAATTTCACATGTACCCTATCCTACACCACAGTCCGCGGTCAGAGTCAGGCACACCATACAGGATCCGGATGTACCCATGGTTGCCAGTGTGCTGGGCACCACATAGGAACCCTGAAGCTCCTTCACGTTGGAAAACATGCACATGTGCTCCAAGGTATTGAAATGAAGCCATTGCCTTGTGCAGTAGATGTCTTCAGATTGTGATGTACAACACCCTTACGTGCACAAGTTATAGTACATTTTCCACGCAAGCGCAATCGCGACCTTCCAAAAGTGAAAGTCCATCATAACCCACTTGTTCGTGTATGTCACCATGGAGGGCACATTGCATTGATGTGTAAGACAGCGGACATGTCAGATTTAAAAAGGATGAGAATATTACTACAATACCCGGTACTTTGGATGTAAAACGTGCTGTCAGAATTTCACGTGTACCCAATCCTACAGCACAGTCCGCGGTCAGAGTCTGGCGCACCATAAAGGATCCGGATGTACCCATGGCTGCCAGTGTGGTGGGTACCAGATAGGACGGCAATGTGGCCACTTCACACCCATGATGCCGCACATGTCGAATGGATCACTTGGAGGTGGGCCCATATTCTTCTAGTCCTAGCGGCTTTTTATGTTGTTCCACGCGACCCATGCATCAAACTAGTCCATGCGGGGTCGTGGAGGAAGTAGTTTGCCCCATGGACCATATCGAGGAGCATCCGGTCCTCCGTCCCACAACTGGAACGGCGGCATCGGACGACCTCGCAGCTTCAACGGATCGGAAAGAGCCATGTTTGCAAGCGAAAATGATGCAAGTGAAGGAGACGTAGAGATAGCACGAGTGGTGACTTCTACAGTTGAGAGAAACCCGTGGTTCACCAATGAAATGCGTCTACAACACTCCTTGTCCTGTCAAAAGTTTCTGTCTACAATCTCGCACACCAGAGTGGGTTTGGATGGACCCACGGCTGCCAGTGACGCGTGCACCATGCAAAACGGCGATGCGGCGGTTTGACACCCATGAGCCAGCACATGGTGTATGGGTCTGCTGGACATGGGCCGACTCCTTTGGAGTCCCACATGTGCTTGATGTGAAGCCACCCGATTCACGCATCGTACAGATCCATGTGGCTAGTATCCTCGACAACACCCGCCCACATCTAGAGCGGGGGCAACAGACGCCCCTTCAGCGACAAGTGGTGCGAGGAGGCCATGGCCTGCGATTGAATACAACATCGTGAACGACAACTTACCAGTTCACCGTAGACTAACGTTATGAACTCCCTTTATGAGCTCGGTTCGAGCTACAGTTGGCCTTTCGTATCCTTTCCAATACGTCACATCCAAAGTGGTCGTTGTCGCTAAAAAGGTGGCGGTTGGCGTACTGCCTAGTCATCCACGCTGACGACGATGTCGTCAGTTGGCTGTGGCGGCGAGATGTCATTCGTCGGAAAGATGTGCGATGACACGTGTCCTATGCCTCCATGCACGCAGAGTTCTTTTACAACTGCTGCATAAACGTACAGCGAAATGTGTCGAACCTAGGCCGGACAAAGCAAGGTTTGTGCACAATATTTTTCCAATGACCTGCGTCTGCCGCACCACCGCCGGAGGTTTGGTGATGGACCTGCGCTTAAACAAAGGGGTTCCGCTCCGTTACAATTCAAGACTGAGCGAATAGTGCGTGGGCTACGGAGCTATTCATTCATCTCCATTCCCGTATGAGTAATTTTTTAACCCCGTGAGCAGCTCGTTGCTTTCTCGCTCGGCGTTGATACCTGTGTTGTTTTCGACGGTCCATTGATACCTGCGTTATTTTTCGACCGACGACGGGCGAATGAGCTATATAGTTCCAAAAACTGGGTATATGGTGACCGAACCCATGGAGATAATTCTACATACACAAAGAGAGAATTCGACAACTAAAGCGATTGGATACAACCAATGCATTGACGAGTACTTGAAGTGGCATATGGAGATCTACATCGTGAACATGTTGCTTCTGGTGATCTGCTTTCGAAAAACGTGGGTTCTCGTGATCAAACTTTGGATGCCGTGGCAAGTAGTTTTCTGAAAGGGTTCGGTTCAACCGAACCGAGTTTTGAACGAAGTTTTCGGAACAATATAGCTAATTTGCTGAAGGCACGTATAATGAAACGCAGGTATCAATGGATCGCGAGAAAAAACGCAAGTATCAACGACGAGCGAATAAGCAACGAGCCCCCTATATAGCAAAATACAATACCCATCCAAGAATCCAGAGAGAAAATTAGCTCCGTAACCCATGCACTATTTGCTCACACTTGAATAGTGATGGAGCGGAACCCATGTGCCCAACCGACGGCACATCGCCAAACCACCAACGGAGGTTCGAAAGGCGCAGCTTGTACATACCTTGCTCTGCACAAACCGGCTTGTCTCGGGCCTAGGTTCGATGAGAAGTAATGCACGTTTTAGTTCCATTTGCAGGAATTTTATGCGAGCATGAAGGCAGTTCACACGTGTCATCGGATACAACAAATGGGTTTGTGGCGTTAGTGACAACCGGGCAGATCCTCATCAGGATCATTGACAAGGTAGTAAGCTAGCTACCACCTCGTAGGCGACAACGTACAAAATTGATGTGACATAGTCGAAAAGGTGTGGAAGCGAAGTTGTAAACCGTGAAACATTTGACGTGACACACAACGTACTAGGCGCGGTTCAATGATGAACCGTGGTACTAGCAGAAGTTCATAAGGCTCAACTTACACGTTTTCTACTTCTCCTTCATTGTCAATGTTTTCATGGGCAAACAAGTATTCTTCGCCTCCGCTGAAGCTCAGAGGTCGTCCCATGTCGCTACGCACGTTGTGGGGAAGAGATCCGGATGGTCCTCAAGTGGGTCCATGGAGAGAAATCCTTCCTCCACGTCCCCGTATGAACCAATTTGATGCATGGGTCCCGTGGAACAAGATGAAGAGCCAGTGGGAGACCAAGAACATGGGACCTCCTCCAAGTGACCCATTTGATATGTGCCATATCTTATGCGTGAAGCTGCCTCATTGTCCTCCCATTTGGTGCCCACCACAATGGCAACCTTGAGTCCATCTGGATCCTGTATGGAGGGCCAGACTCCAATCCATTTTGTTGACAGACTGTGTGGGTACATTGCATATATTCATAAGTCATTTTACATCTCTTCTCCCCAGTATTCTTTTATCATTCCGGTCTCATATAACACACATGTGACTAGTCCCAAAAACTTGTTTGAACTGTGTGCCATACAACATTGAAAAAGTGGATGTATGTCATGGTAAGTAACAGCTTTGGACAAGATGCCTGTTACTTTTGGATTTGTGTGGCGTTTTCGATTAGTACTGACCAAAGTGACCTCATTGGGCAGGACAGTTACATGTACAATGCATTTTTTTCATCATGTACCCGTTACATGATGTATTCTTCCACGATGAATAACACTCATTTCCCAGATTTCTATTGACATGACAACCATACCAACCATGAATTCAAGTGATCCACTGATGAATGATGTTGTTGAGCAAAGATTCACCTACGACCTCATGGAGCAGGAATGTTATATGTAAAGTACATTATATTCATCATGTGCTCGTTATACGATGTTTTTTCCAAAATTTTAATCACTCCTTTGCTAGGTGTCCATTGACATGACAGCCATACCAATCATGAATTGGAGTGATCCACCAATGAATGATTTTGTGAAGCAAAGATTCACCTATGACCTCCTTGGGCAAGACTGTTATATGTTGAGTACATTATATTCATCATGTACCTGGTAGTTGACGTATGTTTCCGCCATGTATAACACTCCTTTGCGAGGTGCTAATCGACATGGCCACCATACCAAGCATGTATTAGAGTGTTCCACCAATGAATGATGTTCTTAACCAAAGATTCAGATGACGTTTCCAAGACAAGTTTATGCAGCCTAAACATTCCTGAAATGGACCAAGCATCCTGTTCACTTGCCACTATTGCACTCCGGGTGGGAGCCTGTGGATCCACCCAATAATGTCACACATGGGGCTTAGCTGGCAAGGACTGGCAGTCGCCAGTAGAGCATCGGAATTAAAGATGATCCCATCCTTAATTTCTTCTGAAGCATCATAGAACAACTCTTCTAGAGTATATACCTGTAGAGTTCCCATGTGAAATGGTTCATGGCAGGTGCTGTAATACAGCCGCACCTCCAAACGCCTCCATTCCGAGTGCACTCTTGATAGCAAGTAACATGTGCCAGCTCCACATATGAAAGAAGTGATTAGATGTAATTCTATTGGGAATAGCATGCACTCCATTAAGTTGTGGTGAAAATGAAGGAGAGATATAGAAATACCTGTGTTCCGACCTTTTGTACTTTGCATGCAAGCACAGGGTTGTAATGTGTCCATACGTAAATATTGGTGTTTGTTAAGTCATGTACCAAGACCGCTCCACTAGACCACCATACTACTGTATGAATCTGGCACCCTCTGTGTCGTGCTCATCTCGTGTGAGCAACCCGTTCTCTATCTTTGCCGCGTACCCCAGTGAGTCCTCACTGCCACTATCTGACACATCGTCATCGGAGTCGTCTGTTGTTGCCTCTCCAACCTCTTTGTTTGTCGAGGATCCCCTAGGCTCTGCTTCAAGGTGGTAGTCTGAAGCATCAGAGTCGTCGGTTGCTACCCCTTGTGCTTCCTATCGACCACTTGTTATGTCTCGTCCTGCTTCTCTCCCTGCTCCTACACCTACTACAGTTGCTACTGCTTCGCGATCAGCTTATAGCGATGGTGTTGCTTCGTGGGGACGGGGTGCAGCACGATTGAGGCACCTCTTCTTTGTGTGGCCCTTACAGCTACACTTGGGGCATCTGAAGTTGTATTTGCGCAGCGGCGCACACTCAATGCAAGCACTCTTAGGCCTACCACGGCCCCACCATAGTCCTTGTTGCCACCAGCTAGACAATGCACTTCGGATTGGGGATGCTGCAATGGACGGCATGGGATTGCCGTACGTGAGGCTCTAGTACCTCATTGTCTGGCCAATGTTCACGTGCGCTGTCGGGACTTCACCCACCTCCATCATGATGGTACATGCGTGCTGGGAAGGCTGGCCGTACTCGCGCCAGCTACCACACTCACAAGTTGCTTGAAAAAGATCGACAAGCCGGCGGGCATGAGTTGGGCCACGCACCATAGCCGTGTACTCCATCATCACGTGGTAGTTCCAAGCGACGGTAGGCTATGTAGAAGCCGTTTTGCAGGGTCCGGTGCAAGTGTCTCAGTGCAGTTGACAATCTGCTCACGGCGTTGTGCCATGATCCCTGCACAAAGTAATGCACCTAAAGGAAGCAATAGAAAGGGTAAAAATTGCAAAGGGACTTTAGCTAGAAGAAGAGTTCTTCTTCTTCGGCACCTGCGACTAAGTTGAATACATAGTTTTTTTTAGGAGGGGGCTGAGTTGGAGTTGGCTTTTGAGGAACTCCGTGCATGAGAGGCCAAGGGGCAATTGGCTGAGGTGGTGGTGCATCGTGTGGTGCAGCGGGTCGTGTAGCGGGTGGTACAACGAGTCGTTCAATGGGCCGTGCAACAGTGGAGTAGGTGGTTATGTAGCGGGTGGAGCAGGTCATCGTGCAGCAGGTGGTCTAGCGGGTTGTGCGGAGGATCGTGCAGTGGGACGTGCAGTGGGTGGTGCAATGGGTCATGTAGTATGTGGTGCAACGAGTGGTGTAGCGGGTGGTGTAGCGGGTCGTGTAGCGCGTGGTGCTGCGGGAGGTGCAGTCAATGATGCAACGGTTTGTTCAGCGGGTGCCCAACGGGTCGAGCATCGGGTGGTGCGGCAAGTCATCCAACACGTGGTGCCACTAGAGGTGCAGCGAGTGGTGCACTAGGTGATGGCTCGGCCGGTGGTGCAGCAGGCAGCGCCACGACCTTGCTAGTGGGGCGCCACCCCGCCGACGTGGGTGGGTTCGGCCTTCCAAGGTTGCGCCGTCTTGGGTCTGACACAGTACACACAATTGTCGTGCCTGTTGCCGGTAAGGCCACATGACGGGGAGGGAGTGCCCGTGGCATGCGGAAGTGAGACACCACGGGCAAGCCACCCTGGCCGGCAAAGATTGCTCGTCGTCGTGTATGTGGGCCTAGCGAATGTGAGAGCGCGGCAGTTGTATGACGTTGTGCCGCGGCACATGAGAGGGGTGGGCGAGTGGGCGGCCTTGTGGAATCTCTACACATCGGTCTGGCGGAGGCAGGAGCCTCCGCCCTCCGGGCACTGGCCCGTGTTTGGTGCGCCATTGCGCCAAGAATGGGTACATCGGCATTTTCTCAACGCAACATATGTCTCACGTACCCTGTAATTTGACTTGCCTTGCTTGATTAGTAGAGAAAACTCCATGTTCACACTCCACCACGAACACTCCAAACCCCGGCATCGTCGCAGGTTTGCACCGGAGACTCTGAAAGTGAGCGAACAAAAAGGGGGGAGGGGGTAGTCACTACCCACTGTCCATGCTCACGGGGAATCTGAATTTCACCTAGGAAAACCCTAGACCATCTCAATGTACATGGAAGGGTTATGTAGCCAATCTGCTTTCACTACACACGTGCGACAGAGGACAGACATCACTGGAGCGCCTCGGTTTGCGCACATGCATGGTCGATTCAGCACATGCAGACCGTGCTATGGATCACGTGGTGGATAGCTTGCGTAAGTGAGAGAAGCGTAGCAGATTGTAACCTTGCCGTTCTTTGATTCCTCTTCACCCCGTTGATTGCCAGCGAATTCGACATGTACTTGACTTTTCAATCAAAAAATTCACGTGTTTTCCGACAATCCCCCCACAACAAGCGTGAGTTTTGGGTTTTATCAAGGTTTGGGCTCCTCCCAGGCTGGGCTCCTCCATGGTAGCAGGGTGTGGTTGGTCCCCTTTCGACCAAAGCAGAGTTTAGTCTCCCCAATAGATTAGTACATGCCAGATATTTATTTAACCTCAAGACGCATCCTATACTTGGAGATAAAACGGCGAGTCAGCGTTCTGCGACTTTTCCGAGTCGGCTATGGTGTCACGGAAAAGAACCCTTCGATGCCTCTCCCCACAATACACCCACACCCCCCCCCCCCCCCCCCCCCCCCCCCGCCACCCTCCCAACAGGCCACAAGCGTTTTGCCGCCAGAACCGCACTTGCCTTCATTGCGGGCGTGGGTGCACACAGTAAGCTCTCGTTTGTATTTTAGAGCGGTCAAACCCGGATTCCGACTTGTGTGTATCTCCGCTCGGATTCCGATTACGAGCGGGTCGGATCCGACTCCGTCGTCCGATGGATTGCGTCGATGGCCTATCCGGACGTCCATCTCCGACCTAATCGGCAAGCAGATGAAGCGAAGGTGGATCCAAGTCGAGTACACTCGTGACAGCTGGGTCGAATCAAATGATGCCCACAGCATTCGCTTGTGCGGCTTCGGTCGCTTTCGACGTTTCGATGTCGCGTGATGTCGATCAATCCCAGTCAACCTTGTGTTGCTTTCACGTCACGCGCTGCTAGACCGGCAGACAGGTCGCTCTGACGGGCGTTTTCTGAGGCCACCTCCGCCACCTGCGTGATCTTGGAAAACGTGAAGACGCGCGCGTCGTCCTTGCTTCCATCCGCCCTCGACTCGCTGTGCGTTTCGGCTTACTTCGATAGTCCCCAGTCTGCTCCCTGGTTTTGACTTCATCTCAACGTGTGAAACGCATTTGGGTTATCCCAGCAGCACGAGGCCCCGACCAACCCGAGGCTGTGGAGATTTGCCCGGGATGTCGGCTGACAGTAAAATGTCTCTGCAAGACAGGCTGAAGACGGTGCAGCAGCAGGTGACGAACAAGCAGTGCGTTGATTGCGGCTGCCGGAACCCTCAATGGGCTTCAGTCACGTACGGCATCTTCCTGTGCTTGGAATGTTCGGGGGTACACAGAGGCATGGGTGTTCACCGCAGCTTCGTTCGATCCGTGGGTATGGACTCTTGGTCCGAGGATCAGGTTCGGAGAATGGAGGTACGTGCAAGGCAGAGGTATCAAGGTTCATTGAACTCATTCCTTCGAGCAAGGGCGTCCAAATCTGATGAGTCAGTGGCCATAGCTTTACCATCAGATTGGTCATCGCGTGCGGTACTTGTTTCACTTCCATGAAACACAGCCATGGACTTGTAATGAGGCATGGGTCCTGTACCCGGGTCAGTGGGTAACTTGCACACCCTTAGGACAAGACTTAGACCTGGTAACTCAGCTGACGCTTCCCCGACCTTGTCTCCTCTTGCAACCACGTCCACCTGGTCTCTATTTCCATTTTGTGGCGTTGAGTGAAGTGACGACCTCCAGCTGTCGCGTTTTGCTGTAATTGTGGAGTGTAAGGGCGGTACGGAGAGGTGAGACGTACCAAGAGATAACTCTCTCGCCTCTGACCTGGCTTTCGTGCACGCCAGCTGCTCTGCTCCAAAAAATGAGGGAGTCCATGTGTTGTACAGGAGTGCGTGTTCTTTCAGGCTGCCATCCTCATAGCCTAGAGAATTGGGGCTTTTGGCTTTTGTGCCACCTGCTTCGCCTCCGTTCGTGCTATGCTTATTGCAGGTTGGCGGCAATGCGTGTTGGAATGAGTTCCTTGACCGATATGGCGATGGTGTTGAGCAGCCTGGCTCTGCAGGCATAGTTGCCAGGTATCGCTCATCTGCTGCAGACCTTTACCGAGTTAAACTTGACACAGAGGCCATTGGTCGAAAATGGACTGCTCCACCACCTGTTTTCAGGCAAAAGGTGTGTGTTCTATTGGTGCAGGGAGCATCACAGTATGCTGTCTGCTATGTTGTCATGCTCCTTTATGTGCTTTCCACACCCTCAGGTGATCAAATAAACTGCACATTTCCCACTGCAGGGTCCCGGCAGTCGATCACCTGCTGCTCGGCCAAGTGCCACAACACAAACCACAAGAAAAGCTGCTGGCAGTAAAGGGTTCTCTCAAACTTGGGATGACTGGGGTGAGGACTGGGGATCAGTTCAAGCTTCATGATGCTCTTTTCTGTCTCGCAACCGATCCTATCCATGATGAAAACTTTCGTTTTAAATCCGAAGGGGCCATTATTCCTGCAATTATGCTGCTGATCATTATTGACAATAGCTCACTCCCTCCGCTTTGCTCAAGAGCTGGACGCGCACAAGAGAAGCTCCGAATGTTGTTTGATTGATTGAGCCACCCTCACTGGTGCCAGAGTCTTGAGACCAACATGGGTTGCAATCGAGTTGACCCAATCTTGCTCTCTGATCTTTGCTTGTTTGTCTTTGAGGACTGGGCGGTCTGGTTCTGCTGCTTGTTCCTCCCGAACTATGCCAAAATGGAGGCTGCTCCAGCACAGCTTGAGACATTTTAGAAGAAGAAAGGGGGAAGAAAACAATCATAGGGACAATGTGTGGAAGCACCAAAACTCACTTGTGTGGACATTTTGCTAAGAGTGAGAACCCAAAGAGCTGTGGAGCATACCGGTTGTGACTGTTGAAGACAATGTTCATCGTTGTGATGGACCATGCATGCACACCATTGACACGAATAACTGCAATAGCACAGAGGTAATTCACTAGAGAAAGTCTGAGGAAAATTTACTTGTCCCTCTTCCATCGGAGGTTACGCCTGTGAGGGCTACCTCTTCCTCTCTAATTTTTTCCTCACTCGTTGGAGCATCGCTTGCTCTCCGGGCGACACCAACCTGCACATCCTCAATGAGGCCTCCATACTTGGCCTTTATTGCAAGCGCGCGGAGCATCACGTCTTTCATCGATGGACGAAACATGGCGGGACACCGAGTGCAGTCCATGGCAAGGAGGGTGAACTCCAAAATGGCCTCTTTGGGGGCGATGAGTGCGGGGTCCTTCAAGTTGCCCACATCTTCATGCTCAAACAGGGGCTTAGCCCAATCCAGGATGTGGATCCAGGATGCAGAATCAAGCCCATAATATGGCTTGCGCCCTGTGACCAACTCAAGAATGACAATCCCCAGGCTGTACAC
>SZWC01023797.1:11809-39230 GCA_023375785.1 Penium margaritaceum
TCGTCTTGGAGCAGTCTTAGCTCCATTTGTGGCAGCAGCATTGGTCGCCGCAGCTAGTCAGACTCTCATCTCCGGGTGTGCTGTGGTATTGCAGCTCTTCCCGTCTGGTCACGTTTGCTGACCCGGACGCCGTGACCTCCAGGCGTGATAGTACCTGCGGACCTCATTCTCTCCCTTCGCTTGGTGTTTACCACCGGGAGTAGGTGCCCTCGGCACCTATCCATCGTCCAGCGCACGAGATGAGTGCGCGGACGTGTGAGCAGGCGCCGTGCGCATTCGCCTGCTACTACTGTGGTGATGGACGTCATGGTTGGCGTCGCTGTTGGACGCGCCCTCCCGGCTGGCATCCACCTTGGCTACAGCCTCGTCCGAGCCTACGTCCTCCAGAGCATATGGATGTGCCGGCGTTGGTAGATCCCCTAGCTGGACCTCTGGCGAGCATATTCGCCGAGATCCGCGGCCTACGGCAGACGGTGCAGCGGCTTTGTGACCTCGTTGTTACTGAGCGTGCTTCTGCTACTTGTTCGTCGACGGCCTCTTCGACCACATCTCCTCCATCATCTCCTCCTTCTTCATCCGATGGTATCCCTTCAGCTTCACCTGCCAGCCAGTCCCAGGCTGACACCATCTTTCGATCCTCCACTCTGCTGTGACCACGCCGCCACCCCGCGATGAATTGTCTTCCAGTAGTCTTTCCAGTCGAGTGACTCTACGACGTCGTCGTCAGCGCTCCGCACGGCGTGCTCGCGCCGGTGTTGATACATCCTCCACCTCCTTGGCCTCCATTGCTGTACCTGTCGAGGTGGAGTGTGGTTGCCGCGCATTGTGTGATGCGACAGTAGCGATAGGATCCGTAGTTGGGTCGAGGGGGAGTGAGTCTGATCCCGACATGGAGGTCATGGTGCAGACTTGCGTATCATCGAGCTCGACTTCCACGTCCGCGCTAGATCCAGATCTTCTACAGCAGCAGCTTGCGTCAGGAGGTGTCCAGGCCCAGCGTCCCTGGGCGGTGCCACTCACGGCTCCTACCGGTGGCGGCCCGGCGGTGGCACACGGGTCCGGTATGGATCGGGATGCATCTTTGGGAGTTTTGGCGGAGTTTGTACAGCAGGCTCACACGAGTCCGGCGGAGGTTCCAGTGCACGAGAAATGCGTGTCATCGATGTCGACATCCACACTGGGACATGAGCCGGACGTTCTGCAGCAGTAGGTTGCATCACGAGGAGTGTAGGTCTCATGTGCCTTGGCGGTGCCACTTGCGACTCCGACCGATAGCGGCCTGGCGGTGGCACACGAGTCCCACGCGGATCGGGATATCCCACACGGATTTCTGGGGGCGTTGGCGCACGTGACTCATACTTGCCCGACAGTGGTCCCAGTACACGAGCAGAGTCGACCGGCTGGTCTGTTGGAGGTTGAGGCGTTCTTGAGAGCAGTAGTTCTCAGAGATGTCGCCGGGTCATATGCTGCAGCAGACACAGCAGGCTCCACCGCCTCATCTGCGCCACTTGTGGACCCGCTTCAGCGTGAGGTGTCGTTCAGGTTCCCACAGCCTCCGGGTTCCCGTATACACGGAGCAGCGACATACATGCCGGAGTCAGATGATGGTCCTCACTCTATCATCGAGCAGGTGGCAGCGACCAGTCTTCCCGGCGAGACAGTGCGTGAGCGCCAGCTGCGCTTGCTGGTCGCCTTGACGGGCATTGTCGAGCCGGAGCCCTACACACCAGTTTCCACTACGGCGGTAGTTGACGACAGTGGTGCAGATCCCTACATGCAGATGGAGTCACCTCGTCAGCAGGAGCTGAGTTGTGCACCTTCGTGTTCACCTGCTAGTGACCTTGTTGTTGACATGGATACTGAGAGTGGCAGCACCTGCACGGACGACGTTTCCACATGCTCTACGGACTGTGACGACTCCTCCTTCTCCTTCTCTCTCGGCATAGGACCGCTCAGTCCTCGCATGACAGACACAAGCTGCGATGTGGATGTGACACCTGCAGCTGCATCCGATGTTCCAGCGTCTCGGCACATTGCGAGCTTGGTTGACCCCCAGGAGGATGCAGCAGCACCAGTTCCATTGTCTCCAACATCAGAGATGCAGATGGCGTTGTACTCACGAGTTGTGCAGTCTTCATGTGCAACATCCAGTGAGGCAGAGTTTATTCTACACCAGGTCGACATTGGCCACCTCGACATGTCCGAGGCAGATTACGCCGACCTGCAGGAGCGTGTAGTGATGCTGCAGCGGGAGATGATGGCAGCGCGTGAGCGATTCTCAGAGGATGGGAGCATCAGTACTATCGGCACGACCCCTGCGCCAGTAGCATCTGGCACACCTATGCTTGGGGAGCATCTTGTACGCGCTCCGAGTATGACGTCCGTTGGAGACATTGTCAGAGGAGAGGTGACCGTGCCTTCGGCTTCCGCCATCCTCGCTCCTGTCGACCCCATCATCGCTCCTCCTTCTTATGCTGCCGTCACGCACCTTCATCCACCCGACTCACTTATCCCATCTTCATCTTCATCTGCGAGTGGTGATCCGGTTCGTCGTTCTAGCTCTCCTCCTCCGACGGTACACCCCTGTGCCTCAAGGTGCTCTATCCGGCCTCCGAGGTCAGCTCCGCCACTTCATCCACGCACGCGTGCTGCTCGCCCATTCCCATTCCTCCGGCATACACAGATGCATCGCGGCAGTGCGGAGGCTGGAGAGACTGTGAGTTGGGACCCTTGGCGGTCACGCGAGGACTGGTATACCCCAGGTGATGCAGATTCACGTGAGGAGTTGTAGCCGGAGACACCACTTCGTCTTTGAGGGAGGGAGTCGACTCACAGGTGACAGGGGGAGGCGTCTCTACATGTTGGACACACCACATGACTCATCGCCCAGGATCTGTTCAGATACATCAGCATCTCCATCGAGGACATCGCTCCCACGTTCATCTACCCAGGGGGAGTGTTGTGTGGACCTCGACCTGACGCGACGTCATGGGAGATGCATGGGGAGGTCCATGCTCTGTTGTGAGCATCTACAGCATCCCGCATGTGGCTCATGCTGCGTGGCTGCACAGCTGCATACAGATGGTAGCACACTGTTGGTCGAGACCCGGACACTTGGTGCATTGCACCAGTGTCACGAGGAGACCATGTGATCGTGTGTCTTAGTGTGTCGCTACACTGTGTGTGGCATTGTGCATGCGAGCTGTTGGTAGAGACCCGGACACGTGGTGCATTGCACCCGTGTTAGGAGGAGATCCTCCCTTGATCCTGTGTTTGGATGATGATACTATTGAGTTTGATTGCTCGTAGTGGTCGAGACCCGGACCCTGGTACCGCCAGTGTTACGAGGAGATCATCTTGTCCTCTGACATGTGTATGATGTGCATTACATTGGTTTGTGTGTGTGTGCATCACTCCTCTCATGGTCGAGACCCAGACACTTGGTGGGCTGTGCCAGTGTCCAGGGAGACTCTGGATGGATAGCAGACGAGTGTGTGTGTGTGTGTGAGTTTGTGCGAGTTCACTCATGCATGTTGTGGTTGCCATGCATTGTTGTTCCATGCCTTCGCTCATTCGTTCTGGCGTGGACGGCTATGTCAGGAAGGGGGAGTGTTGGTTTGTGTGGCTTCCACCCGTCACGACCGACACTGCTAGTTTACCGACATACCCACATTCGGGGTATATGGCAGAGGAGGGCGTGACGACACGACGGGCCTCCGGACTGCACCGAGACTTCTCCAGCACCTACGACAGCGCCTGCGAGACGCGGTCGATGCGTTTCGGCAGCCATGTGGGCTTGTCAGGAGGTAGGAGAGTTTTTTCGGTGGGTTCCGACCCGCGCATCCGGTTGACTGTACCGGTGCGACGAGGAGACCCGATGGCTATTGTGGGGCTTCCGATGTTCGGAAAGCCGTTTGTGATGTCTGGACGTTGATTCCGAGATGTTTTGACACTGCTCATATTTTCTTGGTGGTCGAGACCCGGGCACTCGCCGAGCTGTTCCGGTGCCTCGAGGAGACCACCTTTGTTGCTCTCGTGGTGTATGCAGTGTGTTCTCCCTGTTGAGTCATTTCGGTTCAGCAGGGGTGACGGGGCCCGATGCGGTAAGCTGCCGGCGCCCCTATATAAGCCCGCTAGGGGCTCATTTGTAAACTCTCCTTGTTCTTTATATTCAGCATTCCAGACTCAGCCAAATTCTTGCCGTCTTGCATCGCACTCACACGCAGAGCTCATGTTCGTGATTGCATGGGCCTGCATGCCCTAAAGTTATTTTCCAATTGATGAGAGAGCAACAAGGTTGAGCAAGGAGCGAGTGAAGTGCTAAGTGCCGGTTGACCGTGCCATCCACGCAAACCTCTCAACGTGGGGCTCGGACGCCACCCATGGATCGAACCCGGCTCTGGAGCGAGCGAGGTCCAGGCGGCTTCTCACATGTCGGTAGAAACCGGACGTGTGGTCCCCAGGGATCGGCAACCTGGCTCACTGTGCTAGAGCATTCAAGTGTGTAGGAGTCCTACCTTATCAAGTACTCCTACAAGTGTATCCCCCATTTTGCTATGTAGAGTATGAACCATCACTACACGAAGGCTCTTCATAAGTTTGGTGTTGGTGTTGTGGCCACCAATTGACAACTTCATGGTGTTACCACCACTGTGCGCCCAATGTTGTGTCACAGTCTTCCACCAGATAGTCTCAGTCCAGATCAGTCACCTACAGTGATAATGTGTGTGTGTGTGTGTGTGTGTGTGTGTGTGTGTGTGTGTGTGTGTGTATGTGTGTGCGTAGAGTCAAAAGGTCACTTGAGTGTGTCATAACCATAACCAACACTCCCCCATGACCCGCAGACGAACAGTTTACACACACATAAACGAGGAGTACGTCACAAGACAATGAGACGCACATGACTCATGTCTACCTAGTGCACCACGAGAGCGCAATAGTCCAACAGCATGCACAGCCGCCTTGAACATTCCACTGCTGAAAGCTTTGGTAAGAAAGTCTGCACGCTGCTGACGAGTGTCGACCCAGACAACCCGTACTGCTCCAGTAGCAATGCGCTCATGTGGAAAGTGATACTCAATGTTGATGCTTTGTGCGAGAACGATGCATGCCATCATGCTTGCCGATTGCCTTTGCACTTTGGTTGTCAGAGCGCAGAGTGATGCAGCGAATGGGAACACACAAGCGTTGGAATTTCGAGCGCACGTACTTGCGCCAAGCGCCACGTACTCTGCCTCATTGGAATTTCGAGCAACACATCCCTGATTTCCACTCTTCCTGGAGACTGTAGTCCCACCAACAAGAAAGATGTAACCAGTGCGACTACGAGCATCCATGTCATGAGCCCAGTCACTGTCTGTGTATCCGTCTATCACCACATAGAGCTGAGCACAATAGCACAGTCCCACGCGTGCAGTGTATAGTGCGTAGCGAAGAACACGTAGTGCCGCCTCAACATGATTCTGGCGAGGCTGTTGGGAGAACCAGGCGAGGAAGTTGACCGAGAAGGCCGCGTCTGCCCAATTGGTAGTAGCGAGGTACATGAGGGAGCCAACCACACTGAGGTAGTCAGTGACATTCACAATCTCTCCAAGCTACTGGGAATCAAGTGAATTGAGCAAGCGCTGACCAGCTGGAGTCATCGGTGTGGATGCGGTGGGGACGTCAGCGAGTAGGGAGGCAAAGCGCTCCCCTACTGTGCGGATGTATGTGGCCTGGTGTACGTGCAGAGTGCGATGTTGGCGGTCACGCTCAAGCTCCATCCCCAGAAGTACTCGTGCAAGACCTAGGTCCTTTTCTTGTATGCAGACTGCAGCAAGTTCTTCATTGACTGGACAGCTGTGAGACTGTGGGAGGCAATCAGCAGATCATCGACGTAGACGAGGATGGCCACAAGTGGCTTTGAGGGAGCACTCAAGAAGAGTGTACGATCAATCGTGCTGCGATGGCAACCTCCCCGCTCAAGATTGGAGGAGATCTCCATGTTCCAACAACGCAGCGACTGCTTGAGCCCATAGAGGGCCTTGCGCAGTCGCCCGACCTTGTTTGTGCCATCGGTAAAGTCCGGAGGCTGGACCATGTAGATTTCCTTGTTGAGATTCCCATGCACAAAGGTGTTGTTGACATCCATCTACTCCAGTTCCCAGTCATATTAGGCCACAAGACTCAACAGTGATCCGGTAGTGGTGTATTTCCTGACCGGTGCGAACGTCTCATCAAAGTCAATCCCAGGGATCTCGAAAAAGCCCTTATCCGTGAGGCAAGATTTGCACCGGTCGACTTTCCCATCAAGCTTCAACTTACGCCGAAGTACGCACCGGCCAGAGACTGCCTTGCGGCCTGCAAGGAGGTCCACGAGCTCAAAGATGCCATGCTCCTGGAGAGCTGTGAACTCCTCCTGCATTGCCTTCTCCAAGAGATCAGCATCAGCATCCTCACGAGCCTACCAGACAGTGGTAGGCTCGGGAGGGAGAGTGAGAAGGCCAGAGGCCGTGAAACATGCGGCAACATAACCATCGTCGGAGTACTCAAGAGCACAGTGGAACTCATGGGCTACGGGAGCGTAGTCGACTGTAGAGTTAGGATGCACAACGCTCACAGACAGGCAAAGTTCATCAAGGCTAGCGGGGCAAACTGAGGGCCCAAAAGTGGAGAAGAAGCGCTAGAGTGAGTGACCCGCTGTGAGGACTGAGAGGCTTTGGACGGGCCAGTAGAAACTGACTCAGTAGGCGTCATAGAAGAGCGGGAGCGTCCACGAGAGGACTGAGACAACTAAAGAGAACGCAGTCTCCCCCCACGGGTGTAAGGCTCAGGACTAGAAGTCGGGACCTGGGGTGCTTCACCTCCAGTGGCGTCAACCACCGGAGAGTACAGCCGTGCCGACCCAGGGAATGAGTTGGGAGTAGGATGCACAGGGGACTGAGTCTGAGTGGGTGCCGAGTCTGAGGACTCGGGACTGCCAGAGGATGATTGGGACGACACAGAATCCGAAGAGGGTTGTGATGTAGCCAACTCAAAAGAGGTATGAGAGGACGTGGACTCCGAGTAGGAGTCCTCATCCTCATTGTCCCTTTGAGGGACAAAAGGGGATGCTGTGTGAGTAGGAGAGAATGATGCACGGAGATTAGAGGCTGGAATAGACATACCCCTCCAAGCTGACGGGGCGAGGAGAGAGAGGAGGGAGGAGAGACATGGGACATCTCTCGAGGAAAGACATCCTTGAAGAAGATGGCGTCACGAGACTCAATGACACGAGAGCGGTCAGAATCTCAAAAATGCCATGCCGTGGACATGGCCGAGACACCAAGGAAGGTGCAAAGACGAGCGCGAGGGCTCAGTTTGCCGTCGCAAAAGTCTTCAGGCAGCCAGATGGCAGCGACGCAACCCCAGACGCGGGCTAGACGGAGGTCAGCACGACGGCCGTACCAATGCTCGAAGAGAGTGACGTGACAAGGAAGGGGACCGTGGGGAACACGATTCCATACCCAAGTCATGTAAGACATCGCTATGAAGGAAAGGACATGGGAGAGAGAGGATTCACTGAAGAGAGTACAGACACCGTCAGCAAGTGTACGGTTCTAGTATTCATAGACGGCGTTCTGTTGGGGTGTGGAGGGAGCTGAAGGTTCCATACACACCCCGCGAGAAGTCAAGATGCGGGCAATGGGGCCCATGGACTCCCCACCATGGTCATGACGAAAGACTTTCAGACAGCAACCACATGCGAGTTTGGCTTGAAGCAGCCAGGACTCGAGTGTGGGACAGACGTCACTCTTTTGCCGAAGGGCAAAGACCCAGCGCATGCAAGAGAAGTCATCAGTAAGGCAGATGACATAGCGGCTAACCCCCCCAGGGCATCATGAGCAAGGGGTCCCATGACGTCCACATGCAAGAGGTCAAGGGGATGAGACGTGCTGGATTCATACATGGAAAACGTAGACCGATGCATTTTGCCCTGAGCAGAGTCAAGAAAGTTTGCAGGACAGGGGACGTAGAACATGTCGGCATTGAGACCATGAGGAGGCTTGTTCCAAAGCAAACTATCAACAGCAACAGTGTGAATGTGGCAGAGATGGCGATGAAGCAGCTGTGCGTGTACCAAGGAGAGAGAGCGTGCCACATGAACAAGTGCGGTGTAAGCAGGATGTGGGGCAAAGGATGGCACACAGTACAAGCGATCACAACAGGTCCTACGCAGGAAGACACAACCAATGGTGCGGTGCAACACAGAGGCAGTGCTGCAGATGGAAGAAAATTCCATGCCCTGGTCGTCGAGAGTCGTAACAGATAGCAGATTGAGCTCAAGAGCAAGGATGTACAAAACATCCAGCAGAAAGAGTTCCCCCCCCCCTAGGGCCAGCAAAGCGAACAACCCCAACACCCTGAACTGGCAAGAGCTGGCCAGCGCCAGTGCGGACAAAGTGAACAGAGCCAACAGGACCCAGGGAGACGAACGAGGAATGGCATGATGTCATATGGTGGGTGGCTCCTGAGTCAAGGATCTAGAAGTAACCTGACACAGGGACAGACATTGGGTCATGACTCACAGTAGCAACAGTGGAGCGAGGAGGAAGGTGCTGGCCACAGGCAGCTAGGTAACGAGGGAGGCTGTAGGACTGCAAGTGCTGAATCCACAGGACATCAACTAGGGAACAATCCTGAACATGACTTGACGACGGACCATGAAGAGACGCATCCACAACACACGCAAGCGTCCCCTCATACAAACACACACTCTCACCTCCCTGATCACGGAAGTGTCTCTAGTGTACAGCATGAGAGAGGGCAGAGTCCAGCTGGAGGTCGTCCTCAGACGGGACAGAGATGATGACGCCAGAGGAGGGGTGCCCGGAGGTGTATGTAGACGATGCCCACGGTGGAGGAGATTAGAACCCGGAGGGAGGCCCGAAGTAGATAGGGTTGCCAAACCCATGAGACCAGCCCTAGAGCGAGGGTGGAGACGGTGATGTAGGCAGCGGCTATGGGAGAGGAGGATTAGGGATGGCCGGTGGGATCAGTGGAGGTGGAGGAGCGAGAGGAACCACCACCAGTCCCTTTCGAGCGAGCCCAATGCGCATGCATGGCTGATGCAAGGCGGGCATCATGAGGAGGCGCTAGGCACTTGGGCACCACATGACGGGTGGCACCGCAGTTCCAACACGTGATAGTACTAGAAGAGGAAGATGAAGACGTAGTGCTGTAAGAACCGCGGCCCCTGCCACCCCTCCCTGGGCCACCGCCACTAGAGGTACCCCCGCGGCCATTGCCTTTCCCACCCCTCCCACCGCGACCAGCCCCCTGTGAAGCGAGAGATGTGGCTGTCGTGGTGGAAGTGGTGGTGAGAGATGATGAAGAAGCAAAAGAGGAGGAAGAAGAGAGTGTAGTGGCAGCTACTACAACTACGGCGCAGTGAATGCGTTTGTTCTACAGCAAGTTCAACCAATGTGTCGGACGTTGGGACGTGAACTCCCACAAGGCCGCAATGCCGGGAGGTGCATCAGTAGGGACAGGTATGGCAGCCAAGCGTTCAAGCTGATTGCCCTTCACCTCCCGGAAGATTTCACTGAAATCTGGGATGAGGCCGTTGACAATAGAAAGAACAGTAGGGAGCTGTCGAGTGGCGACCTTGCCAAGGTTGCAAAGTAACCGCAGTCTGCAATCCCCGTAGGCGTCGACTATCATTTCAGCACGCATGGAGAGCCTGTTCAACTAGACAGTGAGCACGCTTTAAGCTGCATGCCCAGTCATTTTTGTGTGTTGTCTGATGAGCGCGAACGCATCAACAGGGTAGGCAGTATTCCGGCGTGTTGTGTCGGCATTGTAAGACCCAATCTTGTCAGTGAGATCGTCGGGTCCGACACGAATGAGGGCACGGACAGCGCGAAAAGAGTGAGACTCAACTGGCACAAAAGGTGGGTTGGCTGCGGGATTGGACTCATGGTAGTACTCCCAGAGCTGCTCCCCTTGCATCCAGGTACTGAAGCGGACTTTCCAGGAATGAAAGGTGAGATTAGAGGTGAAGTGATGTGGATTACAGTCAAAATCAGGTTTGCGCTGCACTGATGGGGCAAATGCCTTGGCTGCGGCGGCGCCAGTAGCGATGGCGACTTCAAGACGGTCAGAGCAGGATGAGCTAGCGGTGACAAGTGCGAAAGCGGATCAAGTGGAGAATGTAGCAACGATGCCGACAAATGGTGTGGTGTGCAGTGTGGGCTGGAGACGGTTAATGACCAAGTCAGCAATGTGATCTGCGAAGGTCTCCTGGTTGGCTTGCTCAACATGCAGCTTGTCTTGAGCAGTGCACTGAGCAGTGAGTGCAGCCAACAAAGCAACACGCTCAAGTTGCATTTCATCCTACAGGTTCGCGTAGTGATCATCGTGAACTAGCATGTTGCCAGTGACGTGACTCCGACAAGAAAACTTTGGCAGAGTTTCCCTTGCCCCAGTGGGCATGGGAAATGTGGAATGATTATGTCTGGAGTCTATTGCAAGGCAACGATCTGGACGCACAAACACGTCAATGTAGAAGGGGCAGGGACAGAAGGAGAGACCAAGCTCACCAAGCATAGCAGCGTAGAGAGAACAACGGTGGGAGAGCAACTCTAGCCGAGGAAGCGACAACTGTAACAGTAGCAGATGCTGAGACGATGAGGCAGTCTACTCCTATCAATGCGGCAGCTGACAAGGTGGAAATAGCTGTAGTGGTCAAGACCAACAGTTGGATGTGACGAGTCATTGAAGATGAAGAGGGAAAGGCTGACACCTGTATAGTGGAGATGTGAATGGATTCGATGGTACTAGAGAGCGCCGTAGCCACTGCAGCTGCTGATGACGCGACTGCGTAAGTTGCGGCAGCAATCTTTATAACTACGTTGACGGAAGCAACAGCCAGAGGCCCCTGGTCAATTGCAGCTATAGTGTAGGTCTTAATGGCTCTGCCAGGGGCACTGCTGGCTGGTGCACGTGCAGTGCGTGTAGTGGCCACAAACGTGGAAGCAACGGCAACACTAGGTACAAGTGTAGCCTGCAGTGTTCTCACAATGTCAAGGGATGGAGAAGCGGCCGACTTTTAGCTGATGCAACTAGGGATGCAGCACGGCGTGAAGCAGGCGCTCCAAATGCTGTTGCTGTAGAGGATAGTGCTGCGCCACGAGGGACAGCACTGTGGCATTGCTGGTGAATCCTATGAGCAACGGGTGGGTTTACCGGTGATTGCAGAGGTTGATGATTGCGTGGTGGAGCTATGGCTGGTTCGTTCCGCACTGTCGGGGGGGTTGTCGTCGGCGGACTGATAGTAAGTGGCACAGACTCTGGCGTCCCACTTGTAGTAGTCGGCGGGGTCATAGTCCTCACCACGATGATAACCAGGACTACAGCGGTGGACCCTCAACCACACCTCCCGCTTCACCCTCTCCTCATAGTATGCGATCTCGTCGTTGATACGGGCACGCTCACAAGTGGCCATGGGCAAAGTGGGGATTGGCACCGTTACAGGAGGAGATGCCAGCGCGTTGAGTGCTTGGCTGCCTGGACGGCAGACAGAGGTACTGAGAGAGGCACAAAGGTTGGAGACAAATAGCTCATACTCATGCCATTGTGTGACTCAGTTGCTGCCGGTGATGCTGCTGTAGTAGATGCGTCAACTTTAGCACGGCCGGAGCTGAAGAAGAGGGCGGCGACGGTGAGGCACCAGTGTCGTAGTCACACTTGTGCACAAGGCAAGCCCCCTGCACAAGGCAAGTGCACCACATAGAGTATGGGTGCGGTGTGTGCTGTTGAGAGAAGTGCACACGTACGGTTGCTGAGAAATAGGAGCGGCGGTCGACGCAGTCGCCGTGCGTGCTGAGGCCGAAGCTCGACGGAGTGCGAGAGGACAGCGGTAGAGAAGAGCCAATGTCGTAGTCTTATTTGTACACGATGCAAGGGCACCACGTAGAGAACGGGTCCGGAGTGTGCAGCTTCAAGGAGTGTGCACAAGCGGCTGCTGATAAAGCAGGAGTTGCGGTTGACGTGGCCGACGTGCGTGCAAAGGCCGAAGCTTGGCGGAGTGTGAGAGGACGGCGGCAGAGAAGTGCCAGCGCCGTAGTTGCAGCTGTGCCTTACACTAGAGTAGTGCACCATGTAGATCACGAGTGCACTGTGTACGGCTGCAAGGGGTAGTGACTGTTGCTGCGGCCTCTACCCACTGCCGTCGTATGTGAGCCGCATGCGCGGGATCACCCGCCACGTGGATACAACCCAACGAGGCCTTAGGACTGTCACAAGGAGGAGGAAGTCTTCCTATTCTGATATCAGTAGGTAGCTTTGGTTGCTAGAATGAACAAGCAAGCAAGCAAGCGACGGGGGCGACACCAGGGATCGGGGTCAAGCTCACGTATCGCAAGAGTGAATGAGAGAGCAACAAGTAGGTGTGAGCAAGGAGCAAGTGGAGTGCTAAGTGCCAGTTGACCAGGCCACCAACTCGAACCTCTTAATGTGGGCGCCACCCTGGGATCAAAACTGGCCCTGAAGCGAGCGAGCACCAGGCGGTTTCTCACACGCCGGTATTAAGCGGACGTGTGGTCCCAAGGGTACTGAGGGATCATCAACCTGGTGTTTTTTGAAGTCCCATGAGAGTCCCACCTAGTGAGAACCTCTGAAAGGAATGCAAGAACTTGTGCATCTTCTCTTCAGGAAATGATCAAAAGAAAAATCATGTTTGAATGATTTCTTCTCACCTTCTTTGAGTAAACAAGCGATATCACATTCTTCTTGTTTGGTTTAAACTTTCATGAAAAGCTCATGGTACATCAATTTTGTTGGTTTTCACGTATCTCTCACTGTGCTCTGTGGTGTCCTCCCGTCTTGTGTACATCTGTGTGCACATGACAGACATCAAGACGTCATGCGAATGGAGTGTCGTGTGGTGGTCCAACGCACGCTGAGGCCTACACGCAGTTTTCTAGACCCTTCTCCCTCCAATGAGCTAGAAACTCTTTCAAAGTGTAGGTTGAGGCAGTTACGTTGTTGATGCAATGTGCAGGCTTCCACGCTCGTTGCTTAGTCTGATGCCCCCTCAGTCTGCCGCTCTATAGTCAAAGTCTAAGTCGTGCTCTGGGTTTGTTACTCAGAGATGCGCGCGCTAGTATTAGTACCAGAAAGCAGCTAAAAACTGGAAGTGACTGATTAAGAAACAAGAACGAACAACAATGGGAGAACACTCAAAATTCTTGCTCCCCCCCAGCACTGTAGAGCTTGTTACTAAGGTCTAAGCCAATCAGAAAACGTACCCTTTTTC
Organism: Penium margaritaceum; assembly: GCA_023375785.1. NCBI lineage: Eukaryota > Viridiplantae > Streptophyta > Zygnematophyceae > Desmidiales > Peniaceae > Penium > Penium margaritaceum. Next base: position 25,086 of record SZWC01023797.1, read on the forward strand.
TGGCAGGCAGGGTTTTCTCGGTGAGCCCTGCCAGACAACCGGCAGCCCAAACTAAGATGGTGCCCATTTTGCTTGAAAACTGGATCATCCCAAAATACGCATGCTACGAACAAGGTCGAGCAGTCAAAATCAGCTAGAAAAATAGAAGTGAGGAGTTATGGCTTCCTAAACCCTGGCAGCGTCTACGCCACTTCCCAAAAATGTGCCCAAAAATCATGAAACTCGGACCCTAGGCAAACCATGGAGCTGCGAATGGAATAGTATAGTTAGACGTGGCGCTGGACGTGTGCGGACAGCATATGCAGCGGCAATGACTGCTTGTGGTACAACTTCCGAGGAGGCCTACCGATGCAGCTGAGCACGTTTGAGGGAGGAGGCTCCAGTAAAGTGCATGTAGGCCTCAGCGTGCGTTGGCTCCACCGGACGACACTCCATCAGCGTCGCATCTTGACATCAGTCAGGAGCAGGTCAATGCGCACAAACCGAGAAGACATGATAGAGTACAAGTCAGAGATGTGAGACAAAAGCCAACACGCCCCCATGACTCACACGCGTAGTGTACATGGACGAGACGAGAGCACAGAGACCAAGCACACAAGGAGAGAGAGAACCTCACAGATACACACCGACTGCACTCACAGCCTTCTTGAGCGAGTCACCCTTTAGTGCCTTGGTAAAAAAGTCAGCCAAATGCTGTGTTATCTCAACCCTCACAATGCTGATACAGTTGTTATGCGAGAATAAACGCACATAGTGATACTCGACATTGATGAGCTTTGTGGGAGTGTGATCCACTTTGTCATTGTCAGAAATGGCCATGGTACTTTTATTGTCATAGTGCAACGTGATGGTTGGGACTAAGTGACGCAAGTCGGACATCAAGCCGCACAGCCACACGCTCTCACAAGCGCGAGAACCAAGGGCCACATATTCAACCTTAACAGTTCTGCACACAATACAGCTATGTTAACCGCTGTGCCAAGATACTGCCATTCTGCCAATAAGGAAGATCCAGCTAATACGACTCTTACCGTCCGGATTGCTCGCCTAGTCACTTCAGTGTATCCCGTCACCACAATGGCCGAGTCTTGATGGCACATGAGGTCTCAATTTTGGATAGATGCAACAAAGCATAGTATTGGGATTGCGGCCTCAAAGTGGAGGTGATGCGGCTCCTGAGAGAACTGTGCAAGGAGGTTGACAGCAAACGTAACGTTTGGACGCATTGTTGTCGCCAGGAACATCGGTGACCTGACGACGCACAAATATGTGGTCACGTTTACTTAATCCCCCACCACGGGTCGATCAGAGCTCTTAAGCATCGTTTGACCATCGGGCAACATGGGTGAGGATTCTCTCTGCACGAGGGGTAGGTCCTCTACGAAGCGCCTAGACAAGGTCTAGATGTGAGCTGCCAGATGGACATGTAGGATGCCCAAAAAGTAATCATGCTCAGGTTCCATGCCTAAAATGTCTCGTGTTGGCCCGATGTCCTTTATCTGGTGGGCAACATGCCATAGGTTCTTGACCCGCTTGATGGTAGTTGCATCCGACGATGCGATGAGCAGGTCATCGACATAGACCAGGACAATGACGAGGGACTGTCCTCGCGGACTGATGAAGAGCGTGGAGTCGGCAAAGGTACAAAGGAGGATGCCGCTGAGAAGCGTATGACTCATCTCCTGGTTCCAGCAATGCGGTGACTGCTTTAAGCCATAAAGTGCCTTCCGCAACTTCCAGACCTTGGCGAAGCCATCATTGAAGCATGGAGGCTTCACCATGTAGCGCTCCTTACCCTCCAATAAGCCATGGAGAAAGGAGTTTCTCACACCTATATGATGTAGTTCCCACCCGTGCTGGGCAACCAGGCTAAACAATGCCCGGCTGGTGGAGAACTGACCGATCGGGGCCAGGATCTGGTCACAGTCAATCCCAGGGACGTGAGCAAACCCCTTGGCTGTGAGATGGGCCTTGTACTTGTTGAGGGACCCGTCTGGCTTCCACTTTCATCTTAGAACCCACTTGGCACCGATGGCCTTACGGCCCGGGGGAAGGTCAACGAGCTCATAGACGTGATGTTGCTGAATGGCGTCAAGCTTGTCGTTGCATGCAGCCTCCCAGTGAGGGGCCACAGGAGACGCCCGAGTCTCACTTAGGGTGGTTGGGTCCTCTGGTTGTTCCGTTGGGAGGACAGTGAGGGCTTACGCGTCCCTTGCCTCTAGTGGCATTCGTAAGAGCATGGCTGCAACAGCATACCGGTGCTCCTGATGGAGGAAGGTATAGCCCAAAGTTGACATTAGATGTAGGTCAGTGATGAATGACAGAGTGGCCAAGGCAAGTGCCTCAGTGCCGGGGTCCCCACTCACGATTGTGGAAGTGGGCCTGACAAGAGGTAAGGAACCTCGTGGGATGACACGGGGTCGTGGGGCGAGAGGACGTGAGGAGGTGGCCTGAGTGCTGATTGTCGGCCTGGGTCTAAGGCTGTAGCCCGGACCACGTGTCTAGCGCGCCGCTACAGATGGGGAAACCGGCTCTAAGGGGCTGGCGGACACGGACGGGACAGCTGGCTTTGAGGGGCTGGCGGACACGGACAAGGCAGCTCGCTCTAAGGGGCTATCGGACACATATGGGGCAGCTGGCCCTAAGGGGATGGCGGACACGGACGGGGCAGCCGGCCCTAAGGGGCTGGCAGGCAAGGAAGAGGCAGCCGGCCCTGAGGGACTGGCGGACACAAACGGGATAGCTAGCGCACACGGATACGTGGGCACAGAAAATGGAATGCCGGGACGTGACTGGACGGAGGACAAACCCACCACTCCCCCATGCAACAAGAGGAGCATCAACGCACCGGAGCGAATAAGATTACGGGGAAACAGGTCCTCAAAGAATAGGGGGTCTCGGTATTTGACGATGCAGTGCTGGGTGGGATCCGAGAAATACGATGCCTTTGACCGACACAAGATGCCAAAGAAGTTATAAGGATGGCCGTGGGGCTCGAGCTTTCCACCCTGGTGTGGGGTAGGCAACCACACGATGGCTATGCAACCTTAGACGCGGGTCGGACGCAGGTCGGTTCACTCTCCACACTAGTGTTGGTATGGTGTGGACTGATGGGGAATGGGTCCGTGGGGAATCTGGTTCCAGACCTTCATCATGTAGGTCGTGGCCTGGAAGTAGAAGCCGTCAGAGATGCTAGATTCAACCCACATGGTATGGACGAAGTCGCCCATGGTGCGGTTCCATCGCTCAGAAACACCGTTCATGACCAGCATGTAATTCGCTTGTTAGCTACTGAGCTAACCACCTCGGGCATAGAAGCCGCAAAACCAAAAATCTCGCAAAGGTTTTTAGGCCTTCTTCCTTTCTTGACATGTGTCATGCACCCCAAACTTGATCAAGCATAAACTTCACCTTCAAGAATACTAACGCCGTAGCATTGCGTCTCAAGAAGAGCTGAAGTCGTCAATACGCAAGAGAGCATGAAGCAAGGGTTAATCGATCAGCATGCAAGATAAGTCCTTATATAGTTGTCAAGCCAAGCCTAGAACTCAAAAGCACATTCTTGGGAAGTGGCCTGAACCAACCACATCACCAATAGACTTGCACTGTGGGCTTGACACATAAGCATCCTAGTGTCAAGGAGATAGACCAACCATGTAGCGTCCAAGAAGCTACGGACTTTCTTTCTTGGAAGCTTCCACAGCAAACAAGATGTGCATGGGGCTAGGATTGAACTCATGACCTCTCACTTGGCCAAATCAATAAAATGGCCAAGGTAACCACTCACCCACATGGTGTACTCACAGATCATATCTTAGAAGAGACAAAGCATAGTTGAGTCACACTACAACGGATCTAGGGGTCATACCTCCATAAGGAGAAGAGCATTCCTCATCTGTCCTACAACACTGAACAAGGGGAAAAAACATTCAACAGCACTGACGTCTCATGATGGACACCACGGGAGGCGAGGAAGAGTGTCGTCTCTCCCAGAAACTCACGCCCGCAATCAGATCGGAACCAGAGGACGGGGCAACCAGACTTGTGTTCAGCCGGACAAGCCAGTCCCAAATGGTGGAAGCGGCGTTGCTTTTCTGCAGAAGGTAGAAGACCCGGCGATAGCAAGACTAGTCGTGCGTAAGTGTTTGGAAATAATGAATGTGCTCGTGGACTGACTCTGTTGAGAGAGGATCCATGACATCAGAGTGAACCAAGTCGGGAAGGGCGATTGCTTGAGAGGCAGAGTGAGGATAGGTGGAACGATACACCTTCCCCTGAGCGCAATCAATGCACTCGATAGGACATGGTACTTGAAAAGAGGCTGTGTGAAGGCCCGTGGCTGGCTGCGTGCGAATGATGCTGTCGACTATGGCACACTGGACGTGAGAGAGGAGGCAAAGTGGGAGACGCGCATATTACGGAGAGAGTGTGACAGTAAAAAACACGTGGCCAGTGTCTACCGATAAGGAAGGAACAAAGGTAGAAGCGGTCAGGTGCAGTACGTGCCACAAGTTGCCACGAGCGGTGGCGTGCAAAACGATACAACTTGACGGACACAACAACACAGTGCCAACACCACGCAAGTGCAAAACATCCATGCTCATGCGATCAAGGGCACTGACAGACAGGATGCTAAGCTCAAGGTTAGGGAGGAAGAGGACATCAATCACAAAGACATCACCAGTAGGACCACGGAAATAAACGACGCTGACACCACGAATGGGTAACACCTGACCAAAACCCGTCCGAACCTCGGTGACATCAATGACTGGACCAAGGATAATGATGGCCTCATGCGAGGCCGTCATGTGATGCGTGGCCCTAGAGTTGATGATCTAGGTCTCTGACGGACCTTGGACTAGTGTGGCTAGGTCGCTGATTGTCACATGGCAATGGAAAAGCGACACTGATGCGGTGGATGGAGGTACAAACCGGGAATTCCAGACATCCAGCCGGGGGATGTCATCACAAAGAGGAGCGATTGGAAAAGGCATGGCAGAGGATGATGTGGATAGAGATACAGAACATGACCGCAACATAGACTCTGTCAAGCAGGGTAGGGAGGAACTAGCGACAATGCAACTCTCACTTCCCTGGCAAGGAGGGCTAGGATGACCAAGCTAAAGCGCGATGAACTGCTCCAGCTGACGCTCGTGGGTAGGGTTGAAGATTGCCCCTCTACATGCCCAAGTGCAGCGACGGGAGGCATCGCCGAGCGGCCAGAGAGAGGAAATTTCTCGTCGTTGGATCAGGCAACTCAAGGATTACTCGGATCCTAAAATGGAGGATTGTCCCTAAAAGTTGACAAGTTGCTGCGTTTGGTGGAAGTTGTTTCACCGGAATCGGACTACTAAAGTTGGGATGTGCGCGGCGGCTCTGGGAGCTGGTAGCGGTTCGACTGCTGGTGAATAATTGACCAGAACGCGCAACAAAATGCCATCTAGAGATTTTGCTCCGGAAGGACTGTCGAGGCGTCCGGTGGATGATCCGCAGGACTTAGTGGCACAGTTTTGTTACTGAAGGACTTTGGCAAAATCTTGGCTTGGAGTCCGAAACTCAATAGTACAGTTTGTTACTCAGGGACTCGGTCAAAATTCCGACTGCAGGCCCGCGAACAGGTTTCGACCCACATCAATCCCCATCACCAAACTTGATGATTAACTCATCAAAATAGACCCCCAAGGCGCAAAAGGCACCGCCACTACGTGTAGGGACATCTGTGTCCCCGCAATGGCATTTTGATGGGTCCTTGATGTGTAAAGGTGCCTCGGCGGGCGATGTGGTGTGCGTCACCGACTGAGCGGCTGGTTTGGAGTGTTACGCTTTGGCTGATGTAACAGGAGCTACAGTGATCCGAATCATGCACGGTTTGGTGCGATGGATAGATCATGACTATTCCTACAAATGTTCCAATCACGTGCATGTTCAAAAACTAATGCAAAATGGCATTCTTCCCTTCGTAAAAGTGAATGTCTCACATTTGTCTTCAAGTGCTAGAAACAGAGCGTGAGGTGACCAGAAAGCTCACGCTTAGAATCAGAACCACCTCCACAAAACATAGCCGTGAGCACAGTATACACGTCTTTCCACGTTGGAACTACACCCTGGTTTCTGACAAAGGGTTATGGGCCCACGACCTTGATCGGTCTACAAGTCGTTCACGGCTTTTGCAACGGATGGGACTGTCGTCAAGGACGACATCACCGTCAAGCTCTGAGGTGTGAGAGCTAATGACTACGCAAATGGCACATAAGGAGACGCAGCCCATCCAAAAGTATACAGGTGGCCCTTGCTACGAGCTATGTAGGTGGCACTTCGAGCTGCACCTCGCACATAAGGGTCTGTTGGAGGTCATGAAGGGAACGGAAGTCCTCAACAAAGCGACGGCAATGGAAGCACAAAAGGAGGTCTTTGCAAAGAAGAACACGGAGGTGCTCATGTTGTTGGTATCTAGGACAGCCGAGTCGTAGTGGGGCTACTTCCAGGGCTACAAGCTGGAAATCAAAGCTTGGCAAAAACTCTGTGCCATGCATCAATCCAAGTTGCTAGCAAACAAGATCTTCGCAATGAAATAACTTTTGATAGTGAGAATCAAGGAGGGAGATGATGTCATTACCGCAATGCAGCAGATTGAGTCGCTCGCGTCACATTGCCATGACGTGGGGTGGAAGATTGACACGCAGCTGCAGGCGATCGCCCTCCTCATGGCTCTTTCTGACAGTTGGAGCCCTCTCATTACAGTCTTGGGAGGATGGGCAGAGGAAAAGCTCACCTAGGGTGTGGTCACATAGTACATCCGCAACGAGGTATAGCGGCAGAAATGCGGGGAGTCCTCGTCGTACTCATCGGCCCTCGTCACAAAAAAAACACGTGGTGGCGGAAGCGGGGCCAAGGGATGTGGCGGACATGGTGCCAGCAAGAAGGGCGCCAAGAAGTGTGCGTGCCTTGACTGCAGCAAGGAGGGCCACTGGGTCCGTGAGTGCAACAAAGAGGCAAAGGCCGGTGGAAAAGATGCTAAAGGCAAGAAGGCGTTCCTCAACGACACTCAAAACCACTACCTCAAGAAGGCCAAACGGCGATGCCTTAACTCCAAAGCGATGGAGCATACCCAGGGCGAGAAGGTCGGATTCATCAACTATACCAAGTCCAGCAAATCCATGGTGGTCGCGAAAGACAAGGTCAAGCCGGCGGCTGGCCAAGGAGATGTGGACGTGGAGGTGGTGGTTAGCGAAAAGCAGGTACAACTTGTCATCAAGGACGTGTAGCACGTACCCGGCTTGGCTGACATTCTAAGTGTTAGCCGCCTGATTTACAAGGGGTAAGAGGTTCTCTTCAGGAGAAGAGGTGCAGTCGTGGGGAAGGACAATGGTAGCGAGCCCATGCTAGAGGCTAGGTGCAAGGGAGGCCTCTACATCCTGGAGACAAAGGTGATCCCCACGATGACAGATTCAGCAGACTTGTAGGATCGCACCGTCAACCTGGCCAAAGGAGGGGGAGCTGATGTGGAGCTCTGGTACCGACGACTGGGGCATTCCTCACTTGCAGTCGTGAAGGAGATGGCAAAGCGTGAGCTGGTACGTGGCCTCGTCATCGACGGTGTGAAAGAGGTAACGGATGCGGCAAAGAACAAAACGTGCAAGCCGTGCATTTTGGGCAAAGCGCGATGCAAACCGTTCAACGAGAACGTGAATCACGCCTCGAAACTGCTGGAGGTCGTGCACAGTAATGTGTGCAGGCCATTCAAGACGGCGTCAAAGAGCGGCGCGCGTTACTTTGTCACCTTTATAGATGACTACAACAGAATAATCTATGTGCAGTTCATGAAGCGGCAAGGTGAAGTCCTGTACCGGCTGAACAATTTCATCATCGCGGTGGAGTGGCAGATTGACCGGAAGGTCAGAGCGCTATGCAGCAATAACAGCGGAGAGTACGTGGGCTGTAGCGGGTGGATGAAGCAGCAGGGCATGAAATGGGAAAAAACTACGCCATATTTGCCTCAGTCAAATGGCATGGCGGAGCGAGCAAACCAGACACTGCTGAACATGGTACGGGCCATGTTGGTGGATGAGGAATTTCCGTGAAGCTTCTGGGTGGAAGCTATGTATACGGTGAATTACACTATCAACCTCACTCATACAGCAGTGCTTAAGGGGAAGGGCGACTAGAAGAAGCCGCAAGAGGTTTGGAGTGGCCGCAATCCAAGTGTGGCATACTTGAAAGTGTTCGGGTGCAAGGCGCATGCGGTGGTGTAGGCTACACAGAGGCGCGACTGCAAGCTGGAGCTGCGGGCAAATTCGTATCTCTTCTTTGGATATGAGAGCGCGCATAGGGTGTACAGGCTCTATGACATGTGCAAGGAGATAATCTACAGCTGAGATGTCGAGTTTGACAAGAAACAGAGCTACATCGACAGCAACAACGCGGGCGTGGTGGACCTTCGGCAATATCTCCTCCTTTGGGTACAAGGGAAGCAACGGCAATAGCAACAGTGGAAGGGATACAAAGTGGCAGGGAGACTGTCATAATTGTGGCAAGGCTGGACACTGGTCTCAAGAGTGCCATGCACCCAAGAGAGGGGGTGGAGATGAGGATAAATGGCAAGGGGGAAATTGTGGGAAGGATCCCTAAAACTTGATGGCTGAGTGTGCCTCCAACAAAAGGAGGGCGATAGTCAAGCCAGGAGCCTACGGCCTTGACTTGGGCACAAACAAGCAGACTACTTATGAGAAGAGAGACTTAAACCCTTTTTCTCCATGCAAGAAGAACTTCAGAGTTGCCAACGGCAAGGTTGAGACAGCTGAGGGGATTGGTGACAAGCTGGTCACAGTGGGTGTCAACGGTGGAGATTCCGACCTCAAGCTAGACGGGGTGGTCTACTTGCCCTCCTGACCATTGCATGTCAGTNACGGCAATAGCAACAGTGGAAGGGATACAAAGTGGCAGGGAGACTGTCATAATTGTGGCAAGGCTGGACACTGGTCTCAAGAGTGCCATGCACCCAAGAGAGGGGGTGGAGATGAGGATAAATGGCAAGGGGGAAATTGTGGGAAGGATCCCTAAAACTTGATGGCTGAGTGTGCCTCCAACAAAAGGAGGGCGATAGTCAAGCCAGGAGCCTACGGCCTTGACTTGGGCACAAACAAGCAGACTACTTATGAGAAGAGAGACTTAAACCCTTTTTCTCCATGCAAGAAGAACTTCAGAGTTGCCAACGGCAAGGTTGAGACAGCTGAGGGGATTGGTGACAAGCTGGTCACAGTGGGTGTCAACGGTGGAGATTCCGACCTCAAGCTAGACGGGGTGGTCTACTTGCCCTCCTGACCATTGCATGTCAGTGGTCTTTATAGAGAAGGAAGCGGCGATAGTCCCTACCAAGGACATCAACATCTCCTACTCTGCGAAGAGTGTTGTCATACAAGCTCCTGGCGTTGATGGACTCTACGTCTTGCAGACCAAAACAACAAATGAAATGGCTGAATCTTCGACCAAGAGTGATAGTGAGGAGAGCAGTGTTGTACACTGAGATGAGGATTGACATGTTGGAGGAGCAGAAGCACTGGCTGCAGATGATTCAGCAACAAACCCGTAGGTAAATGCAACCACCAGACCTGTTCATTCTAGCCTGTGCACGTCCTCCAAGAACTTGTGGCACAGGCGCTTTGGGCACGTGGCACATCGTACATTGGAGCTCATGGAAAAGCAGGAGCTAGTGCGTGGAATGGAGCTGGGTGATGAGGTGGAGGGAGCCAAGATCATGTATGAGCCATTTTTTGAAGGCAAGGAAAAAAGGAAACCCTTCAAGCGCAATGACACGTGTCCTCTCGCACCTTTTGACCCGGTCCACTCTGACGTGTGTGGTCCCTTTTGCATACCAAAAAATGGAGGCAGCAGATATTTCCTCACATGCATTGACGACAACAATTGCAAAGACTGGATGTACTTTCTCAAAAAGAAAAGTGAGGTGAAGGAGAATCATGAGGACGATTGACATGTCCTAGAACCCCGTCCTCTCCAGGCGCACAAAGCACATCGAGATCCGCTACCACTATGCTCAAGACTTGGTTTACAAACAGACAGTGGAGCTTGAGTATGTCGGTACCAAACTAAGTCGGGATGACATGCTCACAAAGCCACTTGACAAGGATTTCCACCAGGCGGGCAGGCAAGATATCGACATGGTCAACGCAAGTGATGAAGAATGATGATGGTCACTGACACAAGGTGCAAGAGAGAGATTTTTTTAATGTTCTCGTTCCTTGTTCAGTGTTGTAGGAAGGATTAAGAATGCTCTGTCCCTTGTGGAGGTATGACCCCTGGATCCATTGTAGAGTGACTCAATTATTTTCTCCCTCATGTGAGATATGACCCGTGAGTACACCATGTGGGTGAGTGGTTACCATGGCCATTTTGTTGATTTGGTCAAGTGTGAGGTCATGAGTTTGATCCTGGCCCCATACAAATCTTGTTTGCTATGGAAGCTTTAAAGAAATAAATTTTGTAGCTTCTTGGATGCTACATGTTTGGTCTGTCACCTTGACACTAGGATGCTTTTGTGTCATGGCCACAGTGCAAGTCTATTGGTGATGTGGCTGGTTTAGGCCACTTTCCAGGGATATGCTTTTGAGTTCTAGGACAGGACGGATAGCTATGAAAGGGCTTGTCTTGCATACCGATCAATTAGTCCTTGCTTGATGCTCCCTTGCATTTTGACGACTTGAGCTCTTCTTGAGATGTAATGCTAAGGCGCTAGTAGTCTTGAAGGTGAAGTGTATGCCTGATTATGTTTGGGGTGCATGACACATGTCAACAAAGGAGAAGGTGTAAAAACCTTTGTGAGCTTCTTCGGTTTCACAATTTCTCTGCCAGAGGTGGTTGGCTCAGTAGCTAACACACTCCTCACACAGAATGCCATGAGAATGAGATAGAGTACTACAACGTTACACAACGTACTAGTCATAGGGCCACCATGTGATAACCGAGCTCTTCAATCTCTGGTAAGAGCACCCATTACCCATAGGACTCAGTAGCAGCATCGACGTGTCGTCTATTGTAAAGCAGCATCAACGTTTACAACAGCAGCACCTAGAGGGCCTGCTTCACACTGTGCAGCTTCTCCAGCTGCATCTGCAGTACAGCTGGCCTCATCTCCTTTTGCTGACATTCTGATTGCAGTACAAGCTGCCCTTGTTTCCAGTGTTGCCGTTGCTTCCACTTTTGCTGCCACTGCACGTGCTGTACGTGCACCTGCCAGCACTGCTGCTGGCAGGGAAATTGAGACATATACTACAAGCGCACTTGATGAGGGTCCTCTGGCAGCAGCCGCTGTTAGCGTTGTTACTCAGATTACAGCCAAAGCAGACACAGTAGGTTCAGTTGCAGCAGCCATTGCAACTGGATTCTCCGGTTCTGTAACCTCCATCCATTGCACAGGCTTGAGTGTTTCCCTCCTTGTCATCATTGGCGATCCGGCACATTCACTCCTGGTTGCAACAGTGGCTTCCATCTCCTCTCTCTCTCCGCTGCTGCACTGAAGCAAATAGCCTTCCTTATTATGTCCACGTCTGCCACCGTCGCAATTGTTGCACCATCAGCAGCAACCGCTCTTCCTCCCTTGTTCTCCCTACACCACCAGGCCTAGTAGGCCTATCCTTCTCTTTTGCCCCTGCCCTTGCTGTACTACATCTGCGTTGGCATGCTTGTGCGTCTAGGTTTGTTGCCTTGCAGAAGAGCCCTACCTATCACACATATCCAATGCACACTGGGGCAAGAGAAAATGTGCCCAATTTTTCTTGGTAGGATCATGTCACCGACATCATCCCGGCCGTAGACGATCAATACGTTGCCTTGCAACCTGAGCTGCAATGTGAACGCAATGCCGTGCAGGCTGCACTCATTGCACAGTGCACAATAGAGGAAAAGCTAAGAGCTGAACAAGCTGATCAAGAGACCTTTGCAGATCAAATTGCTGATTTGGTTCTTAATTGCCTTCAGCCCATGTTGTGTGGCATGCATTCTGCCTCTAGAATGGCTAGCATCGCTCTTGATTTTTCACCTCACTCGCTTCTGCATCCTCCATTTTTGGCTCTACCTCCTTTAAACCTCACACAGCCATAGCCGTTGTCAATGCAGTTGAAGCCAAAGCTCTTGTGTCACAAGCTCAGTGCAAGCTTGACTCCAATCCACCTCACTTCACCTCCAATCTCACATTCTACAACTGGGAGGTTCGCTTTAGTGCCTGGGCATAGGGGGAGAAACTCTGGGAATACTACTAGGACCCTAAATTCATCTACCAATCCACCCTTTGTGCCCATTGACTCTGAATCTGCCCGTGCTGTGCGTGCTCTCATTTGTGTTGGGCCGGGAAACCTTGCTGATGAGATTGAGTCCAATAATTTAGACACTACATGCCGCACACCTGCTGACCCGGTTGGCGCTTACGTGCTGATCAAGTGTTGTACAACCGTGACTGGTCATGCAGCCTAGAGTGTTCTCGGTTCAACAAGCTTTCTATGCTTGCTGATCAGATTACTGACACCTACTTGGCCAACAGTCTGTGCTTACTATGCAACCTACTCAAGGCTGCTCTTGGACAGATTTATGCTATTCTCTCCATTGTCAACGTCCTCATCCCCAAGCTGTCTAGAATCTTTGGGGAGGTTAAAGCATCCGAGCTTGAGCGCTTGGCCGGTCTCCTTGTTGCTGAGGATGCACCACCTGGAATTAGTGCCTTGTGGGAGTTCACCTCCCAGCGTCTCACTGACTAGTGGAGCTCGCTGCAGAACAAACGCATCCATTGCGCAACAGTTGCAACAGTTGCAACAGCTGCAACCGCTCTTCCCTCATCACCCGCCTCAGCTTTTGCCTCATCTTCTCTCACTTCCACCACAATAGCTACTTTCCTTGCTTCCCAAGGAGGTGGTTGGGATGGGGGCCGTGGTGGAGGCAAAGGCAGAGGTGGTGCCGCTGCCGACCATAGACAGAGGGGGCGTAGCCATGGATGGGCTTTTGATAATGCTATACCCTCTTCATCCTCCTCCAGCACCGTCCCGTGCTAGAACTGTGGTGGCACCGGCCACGCTGCTCGATGTCATGCATTTCCCAATGATACACGCCTCGCATCTGCCATGCATGCACAATCTGCTTGCTCCTGCAGTGTTGGTAGCATTGCTTCTCGCTCGTCCAACTTCATTGGGTCCTCCAGTGGTCCTTTGACTTCTTATGCACCTGTTGCTGCCTACAGCTCCACCATGGCTTCACCATCTCCACCATATCCCTCGGCATGGCCTCCATGGTTCGGCAGGCCGGTCTACTACGGGCCCCCTTCATGGTCCTACTCTCCTCCATTGTGGGTAACGTCCACCAACACCTCTCAAGGCCCCTATTTTGATGTTTTCACTATCCCTAGTTCTTCGAATGATGATATCCAGTTGGATTTTACCCTCTCATGTCATCCACCAGAGGCACCTCCGTGATTAGGGAGGTGAGCGTGTGTGTTCATCCACTGCGGGGACACTTGCTTGTGTTGTTGACGACAATCTCCGTGGTCTGTCCTCGGGTCATGTGCAACGTTTTTCCCCAATTGATAAAACATGGATTGAGCACTGGAAGTCTTACAATTTACTGTGTTGCCTTACTGCCTGTGGCCAGCAACATTCTCCTCGCTCTAACATTACACTTTTCAATCAATATCCAGCCTCATTTCGTATATTGGGTGGCTTCTAGATCCTCGAATCCGTAGCAACCTACCACATGACCTCTTGTCATTCCTTTTTTGTCTATTTGAATCCCATTGGATATGTTTGATTTGAACACACTCGTTCTAGCCAGATTCTGCCAGTCTAGGATGTTGGGCTTCCTCACTTTGTTGGCCCTGAGGAGATATCTATATATATAAACATAAAGATATACATATAGATGTAAGTATAGATATACACATACAAATAGATACAGATATAGATAAACATGTAGATATACATAGAGATATAGATATAGATATAGATATAGATAAAGATAAAGATATAGACATGGACAAAGACATAGATATAGATATAGATATAGATATAGATATAGATATAGATATAGATATAGATATAGATATAGATATAGATATAGATATAGATATAGATATAGATATAGATATAGATA
>SZWC01023798.1:0-35814 GCA_023375785.1 Penium margaritaceum
GCAACAAAACAGCCATAGCGGCATGCAACAGCATAGTAGCAAAGCATAAGTGAAGCAGTAGCAAAGCAGCACTAGTGGTGTGTAGCAGAAATTAGTAGCGAGCAATAGCAACGGCAATGGTAGCAGCGTGTAGCAGCAACAGGGCAGAATTAGTAGCAATAGCAACTGCTATAGCTTGCCTGTAACGCCGACAGCAGCAGCTGCAATAGCTGTAGCACCCGTAGTAGCATTAGCTGCGGGTGGAGCGTAGCCTCGACGCAACAGCGCGGAAGCCGCGCTACCTGCCCGCGGCTGGAGATTGCATCCACAAATTGTGTGGGTGCAACCGTTGGACGGAATCTGGCTGGCGAGGAACAAAAAGAAAGTTAGGACTGCCGCACCCGACAGTGGAGGACAGTCGACAAACTCCTTGCTGGATTTTCCTGCGACAAAATCCACTGGTGAATTCAAGAAAATATGTAAGGATAAAAAAGGAGGACAACTGAACCCAAGAAAAGGGGGGTATTCGAGTAACTCCCTACAAGGGATCATTCAACAAATCACTAGAGAATTTGGTGAGTGAGAGAGAGAAAAAAAATACAAAAAGGACCCCAAAAAAAAGGTGCAAGACTAGGCTTTTGGTTTTTTAGGAATATGAGCGCGATGACGCAAAAGCAGGCGCCACCTGGCTCTGCTTGCTACTACTGTGGCGATGGGCGTCACGGATGGCATCGATGCTTGCAGCGCCCTCCGGGCTGGCACCCGCCTTGGCTTCAACCACATGATCGTCCTCCACAGCATTTGGACCTGCCTGATATGGCAGTCCCCCTCACCGGAGTTGTGACCATACTGTACGCCAAGCTACAGGGTCTGAAGCGGATGGTGAAGGACGTTAGTGATCGAGTTGTTGCTGTTCATGCTGACGTCAAATATCTTCTCTCGACCACCTCTTCCACCACGTCACAGTCCGCCACAAATGACTCCTCTCAGCCACCATCAGACTTGCCATAAAAGGCAGCGATGATCCTTTCCATCTTACGATCTTCTGCTAGTATGGATCCTACATGAGACTGCTCATCTTCTGCTATTTTCTCTTATCAACCTCGTGCTTGACGACAGCATTTGCGCATGACACGACTGGCCCGCCTTGTCTTGCGCACGTTGATGACCTTACCAGATTCTGTGATCCTGGAGGTCGAGGGGGTGTGTATGTGCCCATTGACCATGACTACGCAGGGATGCGCGATTCCTGTTACAATCCTACCGAGAGCATCATTGGCCATCGCACTAGAGTTGGACACTACAGAGGATGTTGGAGGGAACGTACTACTGGATGGGGTTGAGGCCGCTGCTTCATCCACAGCTCCACACCCCTCCGATGCGACACCAACTGTCGGAGTGGATGTCCATACGACAGGAGACAAAGAGGCATGCATGCATCACATAACAACTCTACTGACAGTGATAGATGCAGTACGTGGAGCATCGACTACTATTGCACCAGAGTCAGCTGGTGCAGACCATGTTGTAAAGAGTGTCATTGTGGAGGTGACTCCACCAGCTACAGCATCTACAGCTCCACGGGATGCAGATGCTCCATCAGCCGGGGGTATATTCATCAGTGGAGTGGTAGCGGTAGGAGTTGATGCTGCACTTGCTATGGGAATGGTCAAGTTTACGACGCGAGACATAGACTCAGAGAAAGTGGTAGGGAGAAACTTGTTGGTTACCACACTGGAGTCAGACAGTACAGACCATGTTGTACGGAGCCTCTTTGTGGAGGTGGCTCTTCCAGCTGTATCATCTAGAGCTCCACAGGGTGCAAATGCTCCAAGATTTGGAGCTTTCCTTGTCACTGGAGTAGTCGCAGTAGGGGTCAAATTTGCACCTGCTATTGGGATGGCCGAGCTTACGGCATGGGGCACGGACACAGAGACAGTGGCAGAGGGACCCTTGTTGGTTAGCATACCAAAGTCAGACAAGACACAGAACGTTGTAGGGAATATAGAAGTGGAGTTGCTCACAATAGCTACAGCATTCGCACCCCCAGAGGCCAGAGTTTTGCCATCAGCTAAAGGTGTCTCCGGTGCCAAATTGGCAGTAGTGGTTGCTGATTTGACTGTTCCTGTTTTGCTGATGACGAGGGACATGGAATTCATTGCTCAGGAGGTATTGTGTTAGCGCCTTGCTGTCCTTGACCGGTTGCAGGCGCTTTGCATGCCAGGAGATGTTAAGTGTGCAACTTGACACTTTTCCATGGAGGCATGTGATTCAGGTTACGTGGACATTCTTGGAGTAGTGACTGAAAGGCGATGCAACATGGCAGAGTCAGCCACTTCTGGCGCCCCTGAGTCTATAATTTTGGCTGCACAGGTACACCTCTCGACTGCACGACAGCAGCTTGTAGATGCTTGACGAGCTAGCCTGGTCGCCTCGTCAGCCTTCACCGCGAGCACTTTCAGAATTTAGGAGATTGAGGATGGCAACCTTTATCTCACAGAGACAGAGTTCTTATTTGAGTGGGAGTGTTCAAGGGTGTTGCGAGCGACGAGGGAGGATGCTAGAGCTGCCATGTGTACAGGAGAGATGACCTTTGCCAAGGCCATGGAGGCATTGACAGCTGCACGTGCAGAGACTTCCGTTGCATCACATGCACTATTGCAGGTCAACACCACCACCTCTTCCATCTGCAACGCAACTTCATCTTCCTCCTCTACACTGCGAGCAGCGTGCACTCCTTGTTGTTGGAGTTATCCCTCGCTCTGGGAGCAGACCAGAATACATCACGTGTGTGCAGTAGTTCCAGCAGCCGTATCCTTACTCTAGCAACATCCGATGTTAATGATGACTCAACAGAGAGTACGACTCACTAGGATGTTTGGCACTCTCCTGCTATTGGACTACGCGATTGCTAGGATTCTGCCGGTGAATCAATGAGTCCCATGCACACCATCGGTCCTTCCTCCTATTTGCCTCTCACAGCTTCACATACAGAGCTTCGTGCGTGTAGGGGAGGACATGCACTCTCCCACAACCATTGTCTCCGGCTTCATCAGTCCAGGAGGAGCCTTGGGTGGTTTTCCAGCCCATTTGTTATTGAGATGAAGCTGTTGTGTGTGTGTTCTTGCGACCAGATCAGCACTTGCATTTTTGCGGACGGATGGTTGTTTGTGTCGGTGCGATCTATTTGGTGGTTGAGACCTTGGCAATCACTGGTCTGTGCCAATGCCATGGGATACCTCTGATGCATGTTTGGGCTTCAGTGCATTCCGTCCTATGCTCCTGGTGGTCGACACCCGGGCACTCAGTGATCTGGCAAAGTGGTGTTGAGGTCCATGGTCCCACGATTCTCTTATCAATGGGGGGCTTGTGTACCTTCTCAGCTAGTACCTTTCTGACAGCTCTTACAGCCCGGGGAGAGTGTTGGTGTGTGGGCTTTGAGCTTCACTGAGTGGTTAACATGGTTGTTTTGTGAGAGCTTCTCGGTTTGCTCCGATGATGCCCCATCAGCTACATTGCACATGTGGTACATTCTAGCCGCCTAGTTCACACATGCATAACTGTGAGAGTAATCTTAGTAGTCAAGACCCCAGCACTTAGTAGTTTGTACCAGTGCCCCGGGAGACCCCACGATGGCTAGACACATATTGGTGTTGGCAGGTTGTGTATTCCCTCTGTGGTCCAGACCCGGATACACGGTGATCTATACCAATACCTCGTGAGACCCAACACTGATTGGTTGAGCCCTTGATTACTTCTTTCAGACATATATCGCTTGCATGTGGCTGAGACCCGAACGTCTGGTGACATATCCCGACGTCTTTGGAGGCCTAAACTTGACTAGCATTGCTAGCCGGTAATGCCAGTGTGTCACCGCAGAGTCTGGGTGTGTATGGGGTACATTGCATATTTTCTCGTCGGTCGAGACCCGGGCACACGGTTAACTTTTCCGGTGCTTTGGGAGACATCCGTTGTGTGGTTTCATGTTCTGTGATGTGTGTATTCCCCATTTGTGCCTTTTGGTGCAACGGGAATGACGGGGTCTGGTGGGCTAGCTGCCAATCTCTGGTACATAAGCTCTCAGTATGGCTCATTGTACCCTCTCCTTGTTCTTAATGCGTTTCCAACTTGGTCAGATTTGGATTTCACTGTCTGCCCCTCACACCCAGAGCTCATGGTAGTCTTCCATGGACCTGCATGCCCCGAGCAACGATTTATGTGAGAGCAAACACTCAACAGTACATAGCGTGATAGATGGTACTTTGAAAGGTGGAGAGACGGCAAAGATATGCTTTTGAACTTAGAAGATGAGTAAAAAAACAAAAGACAAGTGTATACATCTAGTCTCATCCATGTGCGTGCAATGAAGCGTGCATGTCCAACCAACTGGTCAAAAAAAGGCTAACCTGGCTGCAAGCTCCAAAACAACAGGAAGAGGGAATCCGAAAGACCCACAGGCTCCTTGGTTGTACAAATGAAAAACCGTGAGAAGGGACAGGTGGAAAAACAGAAACTCCACATAATTGCATTATGAACGCGCAAGGATAGTGCCATTGAGAAAATGGACTCCGAGAGAGGTGGTTACCGAGAAAACCGGTGAGGGCGCATCGGCTGGTTCTGAAAGAGTCAAAGTAGCTACCGAGTGTCCCGGCATATCAGGGAGCTGTGACGACAAGTGCAAAGGTGACCACGAATCACATACCAACATTACTTTATGCCCTATTTACACAATGTTGAAACATGCAGTCCTCTTTCACCATCGTTGTTTAACGGCCCAGGTGAATTGAATCCCTGCCTCAAGTAGACCACCATTCCATGCGAACAAAAGACATTGGCATAGTAGCTGATGTTTCAGTGCTAGCATGAACATAAGCCCGATGTATCCGGAAGTTACATGTTGAAGTAGATGTATCCAAAAAGTGAAAAGAAAAAGAAAAAGAACAAGAAAACGCCACATCAATCTCGATGGTCATGCTTGACTGGCGATGGAAGTCGCCAATTGAGCAAGGCGAGGGCGTTGATTTGTCACCCCCCCTGTTGTTAAGAATCACGATGAAGCGATTAGCCTTTTTTAACTTCGAGAAAAAAACCCCCAATTGTGGATTTAAGGTTTTCTATGTTTGCCCGGATGGAGGCCGCACAAACAAAAAACCCTACATCAGCAAATGGGGGTTTGCAAGTAGAAAAAACAAGGTTCCAATGTTGCACTAAGGTGCACAGGGTTATGTAATAACCTATGCGATTCTGGACAAAAAGGGGAACATGAGGAAAATTGTATATGAAAACATAGGAAATGAGAGAACAATGTAAAAACACTAGCATTCAATTTTTAAGTCTCAATGCAACGTTTTTGGTTAGGAGTCTATTTATAATTTTGGCTTCTTTTCAAATTAATTCCAAATGTGATGTTTGTGAAAATAGATCTTGTGGAATTGTTATGAAAAACCAAAACTTTGATCTTAACATTTTCCCCCATGAAACTTTTCCGTGGACTATGTTTCCCACATTCATTGTGTACATACATGTGCTCATGTTTGTATACATTTATATGCATCCATCTATGACATTTCATGAGGAAAAATGAAATAAAAAGCATCAAATATATTCATTTTATGTATCATTTCCTTCATGTATCTCTGATTCAACCATCCAATGTGAATGATCCATCATGACTTTTTCCATGACCTCTAATTGTAATTTCAATACATATAATAATTTGTGTCATATGGTTATTGGTATTATTTCAGTTTTTGTAAGATTTCCTCCTCCTTTAGCACATAGATTGAACATTTTAGACTTTGGTACATTGTAGGCTAAAGCCGGGTATGTAGCTTCAGCTATCTTGGAGTGTGTACAAGTTGCTTGTTCGAATGCTCATCTTGCATCCGGAGAATGATGTGGTTGAATGAGCTTGTCTTGTTGATAACCCCGGAGCGTGTGAGAGAATCAAGATAGTACGACCATGAACATTTGACTCTGTCAAATGTTTTTGGTTTATTTCCTGTGTCCTTCTAGCGTACGGACCACTTTTATGATTGAAATGGTTGATAAATAATAATCAGGTGCTTCGGGTGCTTGAGGCTCAAGTTTCGAGGATCCAAAGCCCAGAAAAACATGATTGGCTAGAGTCTGGTTCGACTGTAGCCTGGGTAACATCCGTGGCCGGATCTAGGCGAAAGGAGTGTCGTGATGGAACATCCATCACGTCACTCCTCTTCCACTCTTAGCTTGGTGGTAGAGTCTTGTTCCAACGTGGCAATGTCACATGGAATACTTCTGGTAGGATTATTGTTTTATGTCCATGCCATGTGATGACTACGCCAATTTGTGGCACGGTTTGGCTCAGCCAAAAATGGCTCAGGTGACCATTCGCTCCTCCTCCTTGGACTACACTTTCTGAGGGCCTTAGTTTTGGGTTCAGATATTAGTCGCAAAACAGCCTAGAGCTATTACATTGGCATCAGAGCCAGAGCTTCCGCAAGAAAAGGAAACAAAAAATGAATAAACAAAGAAAGGAGCGTTGAATACACTCAAGCATCGGATGTTGACATCGTCGGACAACGTCAGCCGACGAAGATCTTTATAGCACACACAACAGAATGAAAGAATGTTTTGGACCGTTCTTCCAAACCTCACCCGATCGGTGGAGCGAGCTAGGGCTCTCAACTTTGAGCGCGAGCTTGTCGGAAAGCTTGTTGACCCAAAAGCTCAACGACCACTGATGTCCACAAAAAAAAAGGGAGTGAGGCGGGGTAGTCACCAAACACCATCCGACCGGCGACTTTGGACCGAGCTCGTCGGAGGGCTCGTCGAGCCCGACAGGCCGATCCCGAAAAGGACGGGCCCAACAGCCCAGCCCGAACGTCAAGAGCAAGCGCCCCGCCCCAGTGTAACATGTGGGGAGCAAGCCTCCCCCTCCCCCTCGCCATGGGTCGACGGCCCAAGGGGGAGGAGAGACATTCTCCCTCCCCCCCCCTCCTCTTTTGATGTTGGCCGACAGCCCAAGGCGGAGAAGAGGGGGCGTTCTCCCTCTCCCCTCTCTCACGTAGGCCAATGGCCCAAGAGGGAGGAGAAAAGACATTCCCCCGCTTCTAATGGGGACCAACGCCGCAAAAGGGGAGGAGAGGGGGCGTTCTCCTTCTCCTCCCTCTCTCACACGGGCCCAAGGAGGAGAGGAGGGCAGCCCCTCCTCCCCCCCCTCAACTGTGCCAATGGCGCCGAAAGGGAATAACGCCATTTTGTGTTAGTTTTTTAACATGGACATGACCACAACAATTTTAGGGCTGGTCATGAGCTTTCCAACACACCAAACCGTGCACAATTCAGCCAAGCATAGCCCAAGGTAGGCTTGCTGAAGCGCAAGTCTCACCCACCACCAATACGGCTAATGCCTCCATGGCGCGCAAACGCTGTGGCGTCTTCTTTCACGTGTGAAGTGCCTTTCCCAAGGCGCAGATCCCATTGCACGTGCTGTAGGGGTCCCCTGCACTGTTTTGATGCACCTCCCCCACTTTTGAGTCGAGTTTGGTGATGGGGTGTGACGAGGTTTGAAACCTGTCTGCGGATTTGCAGTCAGAATTTTGATGGTGCCCCCGAGTCACAAAACGTACTTCTAAGTTTCGGGCGTCGAGCGAGGATTTTGGCTACGTCCCTTAGCAATAAACTGCACAACATGATCCAGTGGATTATCCAGCGAACACCTCGGCAGACCTTCTGGAGAAAAATCTCCAGATGGAACTTTTGCTACTCGGTTCGGTCGATTATCCACCGGAAGTCGAGTCAAGGCCGGCTCAAGGAGCCATCGCGCACACCCCAACTTTGGAAGACCATATCTCCCTCGGTACCTGTCCGATTTTGGTGAAACAACTTCCACCAGATTTAGCAACTTGTCAGATTTCAGAGGCAATCATCTATTCTAGCATTTGAGTGATCCTCAAGCCACTAGATCCACCGGCAAGGATTTTCCTCTTTCTGGCGGCTCATCAGCGCCTCCCGACGCCGCACTTGCGCATGCAAAGGGGAAACTTTTCAACACTTTTGTCATGGGTTCCTCATTCACCACTGACATGAGTTTCAAACACACTACAACCGTGAATACTCGTTGGACTAGCTATGCTAGTGTCGATGGTACAACACATGTCATTAGATGACGATTACATCGATAACATGGGTGTAGATCGTACCCTGTTGTATCCACTAGAAAGAACTAGCCAATGTGTTACATAGTCATGCCAGCTCGCAGTAAACCACCAGATGAAAGAATACAATCTATGCGCGGCGTGTTCGTAAGGACAAGTGCGTTGAGCACGTTGATTGAAGCGCCGGAAACACATCGGCTCACCTTTGCAAGGCATGTCGACAAAGTCAAGGATGGTCATACTGTCCAATTCTTCAAATAGAGAATCAACAAACATGTCCGGAAATAACTGTGTCCTACCAATAGCACTTTGGAAAGGTACCACATAAAGAAGTAAGAACCAAGTATTAACGGACATATCACATGTGTGATGAGGACGGTGTCCTCAATTTTGGACCATCCTAAATGTGGACAAATTCCTCCGTATCCATGGATGGAACGTGCTACAAAAGCCCAGTCGGATTAGCACCAGTTCCAAAACATGCACGGCTTGCATGGCCGCAGGAAGTCATGACGCATGACCAAGTGCTTGAGACAACCCTCTTTTCAATGGGTCAAGGTATGCGATCCATGCAATGGTACTTCAGCCACATAAAACCAGGTACACGACATGCGTGGAACACATGCACGACACGTACAAAAATCATATCCACTAACTGTTGGTGCATTGATCACAACATCAAGTTATGGATAAGCTGGACATACGAATGATCACAGAGGTTTTGTGACTTTTGAACAAGGTGACAATATCAGCGGATGTTTCGGATAAGAATGGTAACACCATTTCACCAAACAAGTAGTTTGGTCGGCGCAAAACGTGCTCTACAACATTCGCACGTCCAATTGCTACAATGTTCAAAGGCAAATGCGATGCTTTATGACTAAGCCTGTGTCATGACTAGGTCATGAGAGGTGAAGTATACCTGGTGTGTTAGCACGTCGAATTCAATCCTAGAGGATTGACATTGTGCCGCCTGTACACAGTGTGTATTGGATGTATTTGTGCCTTTCGGATGTTTTGTGCATCATTTAGTCATGGCCAATGCAAACATCGATCTGTGGTTGAACGTGTTGAGGATGACATCATTAAAAAAATACTCAATAGAAAAACCATTAGTCTGGCATCACTCGGTGAGTACAAATCATGGTACCCGACTGGTACCGACGATAAAAAGGTACATGAGTGTACTGTTGACCCTATTCAGAAGACAAGGATTGTTTTCAATGGGACTCTAAATGCTCTAGAGAGGGACAGAGACTCTTCAATGGGTCCTTAAAAATTTCTGATGCCGAAGTGCGGTGGTTGAAGACTTTCAGAGTCACTCTCTGGCATATGACGAGATCGACCGAATGTCAGAAGTGAACTTTGAAGGCGACACCTTCAGTCTATCATCACTCAACGAGTGAACATGTCATGGATATTGATAGACAAAATTACATGGACCGATGTCCATGAAATGAGTTCATTTACAGTTTTGTGAAAATTCCATTTCAAAGAAAAGCAGCGGCACTCCTTTTCTACTCATGGAGTTCCAGAGTACTATGAAGATCTCATAGTTTTCTACACACCAACTACGACAGAGATGGGATGGGGTCGTTTGTGTCTAAAGCTTATGACCATGGAAACAATCTAAAAGCTGGTAGCTTCACGCTAATAGTGTGTTAGCATCCACATCTTGGTGACCACATAACAAGTCATAGTCAACATTGAAATAAAACAATGACCAATGTGTTGTAACCAAATATTGATGTGAGAAAAATCTTTGAGATGGACCTTGAGAAACGATGTTTCTCGTCAGATTCTTTCGATGATGTAAGAAACGTCTCAAAGTTGACGGCATCGTGACACGGTACACTAGTCGTGTTCGTTACGCTCTTGAAGCATCATACAGATGGATTCCGATCATGCTATAACATCACCTATGCGATATCAACTTGTAAAACAGATCTAACATCCGATTTGCTGGAACAAAACCAATCTCTGAGAGGGATCATAAAGACTACGATGTAGTCAAACCTTGCTTCACTGACCCAAAAGGTCATGGTGATGTGACTCAAGTCCCTTGGTTTTGAGGATGGTTCCATTAAAGTACATTACCAAACGCAAGTAAAATACAATGTTGGATGTCGCTACGGTGGTTTCCACAATGGTGGTTGTTTGTCATGTGTCTTCGATGAGGGCGATTCCCTCCACGAGGGCCTCAAGTGAGGCATATGGAAAACACTCTATTGAGTGGAAGTACCGAATGCACACAATAGAAGACATTGAAGTAATGCGGACTGTTGCAACACGGCAAACACAATCCACTTGTGGGTTCCTGAATGGTACCCTTGGACGCGATTACATAAACACAATAGGATTTTGGAACCATTTGTTCTAGGATCACCAGATGTGATTAAAAAATGTTCAATCACAATAACATGGAATTGCCATCCGAAAGGTGCTCTTTCAACTTGTACCGTAATGATTGTGATCATGGTACACCCGTTTGGTGAATACCATGTGATGAACACTTTGTTTGTCGATAAAATCCATGGTCGTTGAGATCGGTTACCTCAGCTAACCTAGTTCAAAGTAGTGTGCTATTGATAGGGACATGAGCAACAGCCTACGATACCCTTTTCAGACAGAAATGAGGAGATGATGGTTGAAACCAAGATCATCTTGGGCGGAGAATTGTCGTGTCTAATGATGGACGTTGACAACAATTGCGCATGCTAGACGACCAACGCCGCCTCCTTCAAAGATGATTACAATCTTTGAATGGAAAAACAAGTGTGCTCAACAACCATGTCTTAGGATCTTGGTGCCTCCAAACCCTAAGAAAAAGCTAGCATACGAGTTGTATGGGCTACGCGTGGTCATGAAAACGCAGTTGCAAACCGGAAGGTCTGATGTTTGGATCTTGGATTGTACGCATGGACAGTGTTGCGGGGAGGTACCACCTCAGCAACAACCCCTTGGAAGAGATCATGTTCGAACGAAATGGGAGGTGTGTGGACCTAGACAGTTTCCGCGTGGCCGTCCAGTTGATTGGTCGCAGAGACACTCCTTGCCAAGGGGAGGGCACGTCACCACAACAGCTTGCTGAACACGCACCACACAGAATGTGGAGAATTCATCCTACGTACCCTCTTCAAAACTGGCTAACATTGTTGACAATGTACGTCCCAAAAAGCATCGACTATGCCATCGATACACACGTATGATGAATCTCCAGTGAAGACTCACCAACACTTGTGAAGAACGTAGAAGGATTGTCTCATCTTGGCAAGAGCCAAGGGATCATGCGATCAATACTGGATGTTGTACATAAATGACCATAGTCACAAAACCACTTGTGTGTGGTTGATTGTGCGTGAACGTGACTCAACCGTGTTGCGGATGACAAGAGTTTACACGTGTGATGTTGTTTACACTTCTTGTTGCACGGTTTGCATCATGAATTACGCAATGATTAAACCTCTGTGAACAAAGATGAACCGGGATGGTACAAAGCAAAGAGATAGGAATGTAGTGTACGGGTCATTTTTACGGGTAAAAATGGTCAGTAAAAAATCATCGGGTGCTTTGGGTACTCGAGGCTCAAGTTTCGAGGAGTCAAAGCCCGGGAAAATGTAATAGGCTAAAGTCCACTTTGACTCTAGCCTGGAGAATATCCTTGGCCGGATTCTAGGTAAAAGGAGTGTCGCGATGGAAAATCCATCGCGTCACTCCCTCCACTCTTAGCTTAGCGCTAGGGTCATGTTCCGGCGTGGCAATGCCACATGGATCGATTAGGCTAGAGTTATTTTTTTATGTCCATGCCCTATGGCAACTCCTTACATTTGAGGTAGCATTTGTCTCAGCCAAAAATGGTTGAGGCCACCATTCGCTCCTCCTCCTTGGACTGCACTTTATGAGGGCCAAAGTTTTGGCTTCAGAAGTTCGTCGCCAAACCGCCTAGAGCTATTTGTAGGCAGCTGTACTAGACGAGCAAGCAACAGCTGGGCTAGTGCAAGGAAGACACCAAGCAACTGAGGGCAGGGGCCATGGGCAGTTTGCGTGGAATTTAGAATCAAGAGAAGACAGAACGACGAGACACAAAGAAGCGAGGTGGTCGGCGTCAGGTGGGGAGAAGGCGAGCGAGCGAGCAGCGAGCTCGATCTCGTTCGCCAAACTCCAAGTTTGGTGAACAGAACCAAACTACCCACTACAAAGTTGCAACCTGTCAACTAGGTCACTCGAGAGAAAACCTGTCACAGAACAGGCTAGAGTATAGACCCGATGTAAGTGTGCGTGCACACATGCACGCCAGCCACAGGCACGTGAGACTTGTGCAGATGCCTGGTTGTGAGGCTCACCATGTAGTCATGCCACCACAACGTAGCAGCCAGCAGGGGTCGTCTCTCTCCAGTTAGTCACCTGCATTAGTGAGGTGAGTGTGCAACGAGGCAAGAGGTCACCGTGTAGTACTGACACAACACCAACACTCCCCCATGACCCCCGGCCGACTTGCACAATGGCACTCACATGCGACACCGACGTCACGAGGAGTGACACGACACAAAACTGTACACAAGCAATGGCACAAAAAATCAACCAAGAGGATCACGAGGGCACAACAGCCCAACGGCGTGAGCTGCTGCCCTAAAGACATTGCTGCTAAGTGCTTTTGTAAGGAAGTCTGCACGTTGCTGTCGGGTGTCGACCCACACAATCTGAACATCGCCAGCAGCCACATGCTCACGCACAAAATGATGCTCCACATTGGTATGCTTTGTGCGACTGTGGTGCATGCCATCATGTTTGGTGATAGCCTTTGTGCTTTGGTTGTCTCAGTGCAAGGGGATGCAGCGAATGGGAACACACAATTGCTGCAACAAACGCCATAGCCAGACACTCTCACAGGTTCCAGTACCAAGAGCTACATACTTTGCCTCATTGGAGCTGCGTGTAACACAACCCTACGTGCCACTCTTCCAAGAGATCGCAGTCCCACCAACAAGAAAGACATAACCAGTGCGACTGCGTGCATCCGTGTCATGCGCCCAATCACTGTCAGTGTACCCATCAACGACGACTGACGGTTGCGCCCGAT
This sequence comes from Penium margaritaceum, assembly GCA_023375785.1. Lineage (NCBI taxonomy): Eukaryota > Viridiplantae > Streptophyta > Zygnematophyceae > Desmidiales > Peniaceae > Penium > Penium margaritaceum. The sequence continues at coordinate 13,198 of SZWC01023798.1, forward strand.
AACAGAGACCAACTCCGGCGGTGGAGATCAAGTATCACACAACACGCAGTGCGGCCTCCATGTGCCAAGCCCGTGGAGAATGTGAGAACTGAGCAAGGAATTTCACAGAAAACGCTACATCTGCTCTAGTAGAGGTGGCGAGGTATATGAGTGACCCTATGACTCGCAGGTCATATCCACTGACTCCCCCAGCTTTGACGCGTCTAGAGTCTTCAACAACCTCTGCCTTGCGGGCATCATCGATGCTGAGGTAGTGGGGACAGACTCAAACAGGGAGGCAAAGCGCTCCCCCAGGCTCCTGACATATGCGGCCTGGTTGACGTGGAGAACACAACAAGCACGGTCACGCTCAAGCTCCATGCCAAGAAACACACGAGCTGGACCTAATTATTTCATCATGTACGTGGCCTTGAGCAGGGACTTAACACTGGACACTGCATCATGACTCGGAGACGCAATAAGCAGGTCATCAACGTACACGAGGATGGCAGCAAAGGGCGCCGACCGTGGAGTGACAAATAGGGAGGGATCCACCGAGCTCCGGCGATATCCCCCCTTCTCTAGGGTGGAGGTGATCTCCTGGTTCCAACACCGTGGTGACTGCTTGAGGCCATAGAGGGCCTTTCGCAATCTCCAAACTCGATCGGTGCGGTCAGAGGACCCTGGAGGCTACACCATGTAAATGTCCTCATCCAGCCGACCGTGCAGAAAGACATTATTTACATCCATCTGCTTGAGCTCCCAGTCATGGTGTGCGACAAGGCTCACGAGGGCTTGAGCTGTGGTGTAGCGTCCGACAGGAGCAAAAGTCTCGTCAAAGTCAACGCCAGGGACTTGAGAAAACCCCTTTGCTGTAAGTCGGGCCTTGTACTTGTCGAGCTCGCCATTAGGCTCGTACTTACGACAAAAGACTCAACGAGCATTGATCACCTTGCGGCCTGGTGGGAGATCGGCCAGCTCATATACGATGTGGTCATCCAGGACTCTCACCTCGTCTCGCATGGCAGCCTCCCACTGCTGGGAGTCGAGCGCTGCCCATGCTTGGCAAAACGTGGTCGGGTCAGGCGATGGCGGCGGGGCGGCAACCGCTGCATTGCACTCGGCAATGCTCCCAAGGATGGTGGCTTCGAGCACACGCTCGTGCTCGGATGTGAGAAGTGTGTACCCAAGGACTGCGCTAGGATGCACAAGTCCTGTAGCTAGGCCCAGGGTATCCATACCAGTCGGCAGCATTGGGGACTATCTAGACGAGGTCTGCAAAGGTTGGATGGATGACGTTGCAGCGCTAGAGGAGCAAGAGGGAAGCGCACACAGGCGGCCGCCGCGAACAAAAGGTTCGATGTGTGCAGGGCGTGGAGGAGCAGTGGGTGGACTGGGCATGACGGGAGTGAGCGGATTGGATGGGGACGCAGCGAAATGTACGGGAGAGACAGACTCAAACGGGACAGATGAGGACACCACAAGGGATGATGGAGCTCTAAGTGAGCGAGACGACACCGTCGGGGGGGTGTCAGAGGATAATGGAGTCGTAGTGCCGGCCGTTGGAGAACGCTCCAAGGGTGAAGGCTGCTAAAACGGGACAGCAGTGGGGACGGCAGGGGCAGATGGGACTACAGGGCTGACCTCCCCCTACAACCAAGAGATCAAGAGCAGGGAGGCACCAGACGAGTGACGATCGAGATCACGGAGAAACACGGACTCAAAGAACAAGGCATCTCGGGACTCAATGACGCGCTGACGCTCTGAATCCCAGAAGCGCCAGGCTTTCCACTGGGAGGAAACGCCCAAGAAGGGACAGAGACGTCCATGCGGGGAAAGTTTCACGTAGTGGAGGTCCTAAGGAGCCAGACACACGCAATGCTACCCTAGACGCGAGCCAGACGGAGGTCAGCACGAGAGCCGTACCAACGCTCAAAGGGGGTAACGGTTCAGGGAAGAGGACCGTGAGGGACACGATTTCACACCCTAGTCATATAGCTCACGGCCTCTAAGGCAAAGAGAGGGGAGAGCCCAGACTCAGACTGAGGGTGCGGACTCCATCGGCCAGGGTCCGATTCCAGCGCTCAGAAACACCGTTTTGCTAAGGTGTGTAGGGAGCAAAGGTCTACAGACACACCCCTTGGGATTCAAGAACCGGGCAGTGGGTCCAAGGAACTCACCGCCATGATCACCGGAAAAGATGCGCAGTGAACATTGACACGCACCTTCAGCTTGAACGAGCCATGACGCGATGATAGAAGCAACATCACTCTTCTGACGAAGAGCAAAGATCCAGCGAAAACGGGAAAAATCGTCAGAAAGGCACAAAAAGTAACGCCCAACCCCCCCAAGAAAGTCATGGGGAAGAGGCCCCATGACATTGGCATGAACAAGATCAAGGGGGTGAGCGGACTGGGAGTCAGAAGAGGCAAAGCGAGAACAATGCATTTTGCCTTGGGCACAGTCTAGGCAGTAAGAGGGGTATAGCGTAGGGAAGGTGGAAGGGGACAAGCCAACAGCGGGCTGAAGGTAGAGCATGCTAGTGATAGCATCAGTGTGCACATGGTCAAGACGGCAATGCAAGAGCTAGATATCAGCAGGACAAAGGGAAGGCACGACGTGAGCAAGAGACAAGCCAACAGCGGGTGCAGAGCGGGCGTGAAAGGGGACATGATGTAGCTTGTCACACTTAACCCCCACAAGATGACACGACCAGAAGAGCGAAGACCGACAGTGCCCACGCCTTGACTGGCTGAGTAATCCATGCCCTGATTGTCAAGGGACGTCACGGACAGCAGGCTGAGTTCCAAAGAAGGCAAGAACAAAATTTCAGGCAAAAATAGCATGCCACTAGGACTGACAAAATGGACAACACCAATGCCCTAGACGGGAAGGAGCTGGTCGGAACCAGTGCACACAAATCGAACAGAGCCGACAGGACCCAGGGAGACAAAGGCAGACCGAACAGAGGTCATGTGATGGGTGGCTCCAGAGTCGAGGACCCAGAAGTCGTCAGAGACACGGACATGGGGAAGGACGTCACAGGTGGCGACAGTACCGAAAGAGGGTAGGGATGAGGCACAGACATCAAGACAACGAGGGAGAACGACAGATTGCCAGTGCTCGACCCACGGAACAGACACGGATGGCAACCCAAGGATGTGACCGGGGGGGTCCCCATGGAGGACGGCGTCAGTCTGACATGCAAGACCTCTGGCCAACGGAGACACACTCTCACCTCCCTCGTCGCGAAGGTGAAGATGCTGGAGGAGAGACTGCTCCAGTTGGCGCTTGGCATCAAGGGAGGGTGCAGACGATGGATAAGGCGTGCTCGAGGGAGGGACAAATCACGGAGGAGGGACGTAGGCCAAGGAAGGTGGGCCTGCAAACGCGGGTGCCCCAAAGGACGGCAGCCAACCCCAAGGATAGAGGGCGGGCAGATGGACGCCGGCGACATCGACGGTGGAGTAGGCCTCAGCTGGGGAGGAACTGGCAGACGAATTAGAGCTGGACCTGGAGCTGACAGTGGAAGAAGAAGAGGAGGACCCGCAGGTGCGCACCCAATGAGCATGCATGGCGCGTGCGAGGCGGACGCCGTCAGGGGGTGCAGGGCACTTGCGGGCGGAATGATGAGAGGAGCCACAGTTCTAGCACACCACCTCACCAGGAACACAAGGCGGTGCAGCAGATTTGCCCTTCCCCTTGCTTTGCCCACGACGGCGTCCACGTCCGCGGCCTTGGGAGGCAAGGGCCATGGCCGTAGAGGTAGAAGAGGAAGAAGAAGAGGATGGAGACGAGGCCAATGTAGCAACGGAGGAAGAAGAGGAGGTGGAAGTGGAGACGGCGGCCACCCCTACAACTGCAGTGCGATGAAGGCACTTGTTTTGGCGGCTCGTCCACCAGGCTACAAGCCTTTCAGCAACAAATTCCCAGAGGGCACCAACGTCGAGAGGGGACTTGGGTGGAAAAGGCTGGGAGGCAAGGCGCTGCAGCTTGTCTGCTTTGACATCATGGAGAAGGTCGGACAACTCGGGGATCAACCCGTTGACCATGGTGTGCACAACTGACAGCTGACCTGGCGCGGCCTCACCAAGCTCGCGAAGCAACTTGGGCCCGCGTGCCCAATAGGCGTCGGTCGACTGGTCAACAAGTATTAAGAGCATGTTGATCTGAACCATGAGCAATCTGAGCTGCCTGACCTGCGATAGTTGTGCGCCGACGAAGCATGGTGTATGCACCGACTGGGTCAGCCAGACACTGAACAACGGGGTCAGCATTGTAAGTGCCAACATCGTCGACAAGTGTCTTAGGGGCAACAGCAATGAGGGCGCGGATAGCACGATCAGACTCATTAGCGACAACGATGAAGGAAGGTGCGGCAAGGAACTAGTATTCCCATAGACGTTCTCCTTGAGCCCATGCACTAAACCGGGTCTCCCAGGAAGAGAAGACAGGTCCACTAGAAAGGATAAGAGGCTGGGAGAAGAAGTCATGCTAGCGAGAGACTGTGACGGGAGGGGCAGCAGATGAGGTGACAGTGGGGTTTGTGGCACCAGGTGGGCTGGAAGATGCACCGGCATCGGTGTCAGCAGAGGAGCCAGCTGGCCGGACAGAGGCAGCAGGTAGCTGCTTGAGCACAAGCGCAACCACCTCATCTACGAAGGCGACGCGATTGTCATTGGCAACTTTGAGACGCTCTTCAGTCTCACGCTGAGCCTCGCGAGCGAGGGCCAGCTAGCGCTAAAGGTCTACTATGACCAACTCGTCGCCACTAGGCATGGTGACGACTAATGGGCCCTACCGAGAAGATTTCGGCAGAGTTTCTCCCCGTCTCAGCGGGCGTGGGAGAACTGGGAATGCCTTAGGCATGGTGGATATGTGCTACAAGACAGCCCGACCCAAGTCACACACACAAGCTACCACAGAGAAAAGAGACAGAGAGCAAGAAAAGAGAGATGCAGACCAGGAGAACTCACGAGGCGTGTGAGGGGCTGCGCAAAAGAGCAAGGATAGGCGTAACAATGGAAGCAACTGCAACGGAGAGCACAGAGACGCAAAATGCAACCGGCACAATCAGTGCCAAGCAGCCTACGGTGGGAAGGATCGCCGTTGCAACGACGGTCGCTGTGACGAGTGTGGTGATTTTAGAGGGTGCAGATACGGATGCTACAGCAGCGTCAGCAGTGGAAGTGCGAATGGCCGCAGCTGTAGTGGATACGGTAGAGGCTGTAGATGCAGTTGCAAAAGTCACAGTTGATGCGGCGACCACCTGCTGTTTCCTAATGTCTGCAGCTTCCACAACCAATGGTCCAGCAACAATGGCCGCCTCAGTGTAGGACTCAGTGGCGCAGCCAGATGACGTTAATGCAGGGGCGCATGCTGCTCTAGTTGTGGCGGCAAAGGTGGCAGCAGCTGCAGCTGCCGTGTCCATCACTCCGGGCGTGGTACGTGTGAAGGTGCTAGCAACCTCTACCACATCCTGATGCTTAGTTGAGTGCGACAACGCAGCAGAGATGATGTGTGGCTGCTCAATCCCCCCATATGCACCAAGGGAGGGAGGGCTTACCAAGCTTTGTCGCGTAGCCAGCGGCGAAGGCGAGGGCTAACGCGCCAGTCGTTCCTTGTGGTGCTCGCCGCGCAATGCCACACCCGGTACGTTTGAGGAAGCCAGTTTGGTATGCACCACCCCAGTGGTGCATGCGCGGCAACCTCCAACGCTGCTACAGAGAGGGTACTGCTGGGCAGCTGCAACCACCGCTATGGCGTGCGTGGTGGTGCAGCTAAAGCGCTGATCGCGGCAGTCACTGGTGGCTGCTGCGAAGATGAACAACACTGCAGCTACTGCTGAGGTTGACAACATCGTTGCTGCTGCAAGGCGCCGCTGCTGCTGCTGTTGCTGTTCTGCGAAGGACTGTGGCACAACAGGGTGCGTGCTGCTACTGCAATACTACTTGCTGCTGCAACTGCAAGGCGCCGATGCTACTGCTGCTACGCAAAAGCCTATGGCACAGCAGCATGTGTGCTGCTACTGCAATGCTGCTTGCTAGTGCTACTTTTGGAAGCTGATGTTGCTGCTACTACACAGAGGACTGTGGCACCGCAAAGTGAGTACAGCTGCTGCAATGCTGTTTGCTGCTACTCAGGCCATGGGTTGGGGCGGATCTGGAGTATAGCAGAGGTGCGGAGGTGCAAAGAATCTGGGCTGTAGAGGTGCAGCCCGTGAGTGACACTCCGTAAAGCACGTCGGTGGTGATCCGCCGAGCACAGCAGTCCCCCCCCCTCTTACGTGGGTGGCAATCCGCCAAGCAGGGCGGTCCACCTGGGGTTCTCAGTGGGGTCCTCCATAGATGTGAGGAATCTTCCTAGTACTACCTAAGGGTGATGCTTGGGCCGCATGCGGGAGCGAGGCGAGAGTGCGGCAGCGAGATAGCTGGCATTCGCCGGCGAGAGGGCCTGCCGCGAAGTCAACCCAGAATTGAGGGACGGCGTTGCAATGATTCGTCCTACTTCCACGCTGCTCAGATACCAGTAGGCAGCTACACAAGCAAGCAGAGCCATGGGCAGTTTGCATGGAAGTTAGAATCGAGAGAAGACAGAAGGACAAGACACAAAGAAGCAAGGTGGTAGCCGCCAGGTGGGGAGAAGGCGAGTGAGTGAGCAGCGAGCTGGATCTCGCTTGCCAAACTCCGAGTTCGGTGAACGGAACCAAACTACCCACTACAAAGTTGCAACCTGTCAACTAGGTCACTGGAGAGAAAACCTGTCACAGAACAGGCTAAAGTATAAACCCGATGTAGATATGTGTGCACACATGCACGCCAGCCAGAGGCACGTGAGACTTGTGCAGATGCCTGGTTGTGAGGCTCGCCGTGTAGTCATGCCACCACAACGTAGCAGTCAGCAGGGGTTGTCTCTCTCCAGTTTGTCACTTGCATTAGTGGGGTGAGTGTGCAACGAGGCCACAGGTCACCGTGTGGTACTGACACAACGCAAACACTATTGCAGTCCTACATAGACACAAACCAACAATCATAGATCACAGACTGGCAGGAGTCTCAGAACAGGTCCACGAACCGATAGCAATATGGTACTCCGTAATCAAGAAAAAATGGCCAATCGCTCAATCGAAATCGTGCGAAAACGCCTTTTCCACTTTGTTTTTGGAGAAGAAAACCCATTTTCATCCATGCAAACTGCTTGCGATCCTATCCCGAATCAAATAGGGTTTTAGGGTATAGTTTTTGTGTGGGCTCATGTTGGGTTTTGTGGTAGCAGGGCCCTGCATGTTCCCTTTCAATGCATGGGGTGTTTTGGACCCCCACTCAAAATCTGCTCAAACCCTTCTTTAGAAAATTCACGAACCCCTCTTTAGAGGGTTTTATGACTCTTCTTTGATGTCTGACGATGTCAGCATTGTAGTTGCTATGTAACTTCCTAGATGGGCCAAGTGTGACAAGGCGAGTGAGAGACACGCCATGGATGCGGCAAAGACAAGCCTTAGAAACTTGCAAGTTACAATGAGACAAGTTAGTGGGGGGGGAGCGAGCAAGGTAAGAGCACACCGGTGAGCGCTCGCGTGGGTTAGTGCCGCCACCCCGGGGTCAAGCCCGACAACTCCAAATATTCCGAGGGCGGCTACTCACCAGTGCTCGGCCAAGACCGGCACGGTGGCCCCCCTGAGGATCAGCACCCGGGACATAAGCAGCTCCCCCAAAGCACTTAAGGCAAGAAAATGATGCAGGGCACGGCAGTGAGAGTGTACGAGCCCAACCTTCGACCGCATCGCAGAGTCACGAGAAAAACAAGCAATAGCCGCATATGTGCCACAGGGCAATCCTGGGTCTAGAAGATGCGTGCAGGCGTAAGAGGCTCCAGTAAGAATGGGCTCGCCTGATGCTTCCCAGGTAGGACCATTGTCACTTAATCTGTATATGTGTGTGCACAGTGTGGGGGGAAAAAGGGCATAGAGTTGTGAGTGGCCAACAAACTTCAACACTCCCCCATGACCCGCAGGCAACCAACCCACACACATGAGAGGACGACAAGAGAGGATCACGAGAGGTGATAGAGATGTACTAGAACCAATCAACCTGGATCATGCGGGCAAATGAGACCAATGGAGTGAACATCACTTTTGAAGACGTTACGACTGAGGGCCTTAGTGAGAAAGTCAGCTCTCTGAGACCGTGTGTCCACCCAAGCAACCTGGACGACGCCGGCAGTAATGCACTCACGAAAAACTAGTGCTCCACATTGATGTGCTTGGTGTGTGAATGATGCATGCCGTTGTTTTCAGCAATGGCCTTTGTGCTTTGGTTGTCGTAACGCAGAGTGATGCAATGGATGGGTACACACAGTTGTTGTAGCAAAAGACACAGCCAGACAGCCTGACACGTGCCTGCACCAAGAGCGACATACTCAACCTCAGTAGTGCTACGAGCAACAAGTCCTTGTTAGCCACTTTTCCAGGAGACTGCAGTGCCATCAACCAGAAAGATATAACCTATTAGACTGCATGCATCACAGTCATGCACCCAGTCACTGTCTATGAAGTCGTCCACCACGACTGAGGGCTGTGCACGAAATTACAGTCCAATGCAAGGGGTGGATTTTGATATGGTGTGCCCCTTGCCATGAGTGCCGTTGAGTGCACTCCCTGGTTTGACCACTGAGGAGTAGTCAAACACCTAATCTGACTTTAGATTTGGATTCCTTGGATTTTTCCATGCAGAATCGAGCTTTGAATCGCTCGATTTGAGTGAGTATTCAGAAAGTTAGCCTAGCCCGAAAAACGGGTGTTGGGTGGGTGGAATCTGGTACCCGCCATGGGTGGCGGGATTTTCCACCGCCAGGGATCCGAGTTCATTCCTAATGGCCTCCAAATGCACCAGGGGCATGAATGAGGTGACCATAAGAACCTCCTTGACCAGGATGAACTTCTCCTTGACTTCTAGGCGAGGAAAGGCGCTTCGACGGGTCATCGTCGAAGCGCCTCCCGTTGCCTAGAGTGCAAGGCCTGGTGGGCGGCTCCACCAAGGGTTACTTCGACGGCCGTAGCAGGGGCTCTACTGCTCCGTTTTGGGCGTGCTTGGATGCGTTAGAAAGCTTAGATCACAGGCTAAAAGGATCTGATGTAATTTCACTATGCTAAGTAACAAAAACGTGTTTCGATTCAGATATACTGAATGCGACGAGTTCTGCCCACTCACATCCGTGATCCTTGTGCTCCACACTCTTCACCATTGGTGTCCATTGGCTGCCCAAACCTTGGTAGCGTGAACCACTGAGAGCTAGGCATCCTTGAGGGTGCCTCCACACCCACTAGAGCCAACAAAGGGTTATGGACCCACGTGCCTAGACGGACCCTAGCTCTTCAAGCTTCACGCTACCGCAACGCGCCATGGCAACAACCAAGCAAGAGAGCATCGGCGCCGTCTCCAAGTCTGATGGAAACGGCTTCCCCTTGTGGAGGTGGCAGTTTGAGGTCTACCTCGATGACAAAGGCCTGCTTGAGCTGGTCAACGGTGAAGAGACCGTGCCTCCGGATACCGCGACACCGGAGGAAGTGGACAAGTACAAGAAGCGCAACAAGAAGGCGCTTGCATTGTTGGTGTTAGCGCTAGCACCGCCGTAGCGCGCACTGATTCAAGGATGCACGGAGGCCGAGGAGGCCTGGAAGAAGCTCTGCACCATCTATCAGTCCACCAACCTTGCTAACCAGCTCTTCGTCTTCAAGAGGCTCGTCACCCTCCGAGCCAACGAAGGCGACGACATCATGGAGATCCTGCAGCAGATCGAGTCCCTCACTGCCGAGTGCGTAGCCACCGGATGGAAGGTCGACCCTCAGCTGCAAGCCATGATCCTCCTCCTGGCCTTGCCGGACAGTTGGAGTCCCATGATCACCGTCGTAGGCGGCTGGTCCGCCGATGAGCTGAANGGAAGGGCGGGAAGAAGGACGTCCAAGCCATGATGGCCAGGGAATCTACCGACTTGACAGATCCGGAAGTCACGGTGATCGACTCCGGATCAGGCCGCCACACACAATGCAACCGGGCGGCATTCGTCACCTACGGCGCCACCGAGCGGCGCATGACAGTGGCCAACGGCAAAACAGAGTTGGCCGCGGGCGAAGGCAATGTTCGCATTGAGTCGGTGGTGAACGGGAAAGTCATTCCGTGCACCATCTACGACGTGCTCCACATGCCCAACTTTGGGGCAAACCTGCTGTCAGTGAGCCGCCTTACCGACAAGGGGCTCGAGGTGCTCTTCGACAAGAAAGAGGCCATCATCCAGAAGGAGGGGGACGGCGAGGTGATTGCACGTGGCAAGAGGGAGGAGGACCTGTACCTTCTCCGTACCAAGGTTCTTGCCGATGCGGTGAGGACCAACGCTGCTCACCTCGCGAAGAAGGATGAAGGGGACCTGGACCTGTGGCATCGCCGGTTGTGCCACATCGCTCCCTCAACGGTGAAGGACATGGCAAAAAAGGAAGTGGTGCGGGGTCTTGAGGTCAAGAGCCTCGACGCAGCCAAGGATGCCGTGTGCGAGCCATGCGTGGTCGGCAAGGCAACACGGCAGCCGTTTAATGCCAAAGGGACGCGAGCGTCGGCGAAGTTGGAGGTGGTGCACACTGACGTGTGCGGATCATTCGAGAGCTCCATCGGGGGCGCTCGCTACTTCGTCACCTTCATCGACGATCACAGCCGCAAGCTCTACCTTTACGTCATCAAGAGGAAGAGCGATGTGTTGTCGTGCATGCAGGAATTCGTGGCGGCTGTGGAGCGGCAAATGGAGTTGAAGGTGAAGGCGTTCCGGAGCGACAACGGCGGCGAGTATGAGGGCTGCTCGGCATGGATGAAGAGCAAGGGGATCGCGTGGCAGAAAACTACGCCACACTCTCCGCAGCAGAACGGCGTCGCCGAGAGGGCGAACCGCACCATCCTCAACATGGTCCGGTCCATGTTGAGCGATGCCGGCCTCGCGCAGCGGTACTGGGGCGAGGCGGCACGGACAGCGGCGTACATCATGAACCTGACGCCGACTAAGCCGCTAAAAGACGCAGAGTCCAAGGTGTGGAATACGCCACAAGAAGTGTGGAGCGGGAGGAAGCCAACTGTGGCACACCTCCGCACTTTTGGTTGTGTTGCACATGCTGTTGTGCAGGCACGGGAGGGGCGGGGCAAGCTGGACCCGCGGACTCGCCGGTGCATCTTCGTCCGGTACGAGAGCGGGAGCAAGGCGTACCGGCTCTTCGACCCGTGGAGGCAGCAGATCGTGAAGAGTCACGACGTCACGTTTGACGAGGAGAGTCGTTGGACGGACAAGGACGCGGGTCTCTCCAAGCGTGGGGAGTGGCTGCCACTCCTCGAGGGAGAGACGCCAAAGGACGCAAAAGAGGGTGACATCCCATCGGCTCCACCCGGCGACAACCATCCGGGCGATGTTGGAGTGGCTGATTTGCATTCAGCCACGTCGGACGATGAGTCTGAAGCACCGGCAGCAGTGGAGCTGAACGAGGAGGCGGGGAGTGAGCCCGCATCTCCCCGGTCCCCGAGAGAGGGGGAGCAGGCCAGTGGTGCAAGTGGCACCACGAGAGGGCAGCAGCAGCAGCAGTAGCAGCAGCTGCAGCAGCAGCAGCAGCCTCAACAGCAGCAGCCCCGGAGAAGCGGACGCGCAAGGAGGACGGTAGAACGGTACGATGCCGCGTAGGGCACCTGGACTGGGTTTGCTTGAGCATTCTTTGCGCAAGAGGAGCCTGAGACCGTCAAAGAGGCGTTGCAGTAGAAGGATGGGGCTGAGTGGGAGGGAGCCATAAAATCTGAGCTTGCCTCCCACGAAGAGAACGGCACTTGGCAGCTGATTGACAGACCGGAGGGTGCAAAAATCATCGGCTCCAAGTGGATATTCAAGAAGAATCTCACCAAGGAGGGGAAGGTGGAGCGGTACAAGGCACGGCTGGTCGCAAAGGGGTACGCCTAGCGAAAAGGAGAACACTATGATGAAACCTTCGCGCCGGTGGCAAAGTTTGCCTCCATCCGTTCCATCCTCTCAGTGGCGGCGGCGCGTGACTACGAAGTCCACCAAATGGACGTGAAAACTGCGTTTCTCAACGGCGACCTAGACAAGGAGGTCCTTATGGAGGTGCCGGAGGGGGTGGACGTGCCGCCGGGGAAGGTGTGCCGGCTTCGCAAGGCACTGTACGGACTGAAGCAAGCGCCACTCATGCGGTACCTGAAAATGGACGGCTTCATGGCCGAGCTTGGCTTCAAGCGCTGCGAGGCGGATCAAAGCGTGTATGTGCGAAAGCAGCCGGGGTTGCACCAGATCGTGGTCCTCTATGTGGATGACCTCATCCTCGTGTCCTCGGACATGGAGGAGTTGGTGAACCTGAAGCGGCAGCTGGGCAGTCGGTTCAAAATGACCGACATGGGCGAGCTCGAGTACTACCTCGGTGTCGCCATCAAGAGGGACCGCAAAGCACGCATGCTTGAGATGGGGCAGGCAAAGTACGTGCAAGAGGTGCTCCGCCGCTACAACATGGAGGAGTGCAACCCCATCGGCACACCCATGACCACCACATGTGAGTTGAGCTCGAGCATGGGCCCGAGCACGGACGAGGAGAAGGAGGAGATGGCAGGTGTGCCATACCAGTCCGCAGTGGGGAGCATCATGTATGCCATGGTGGCGACGCGGCCCGACCTGGCCTTCGCGGAGGGCCAAGTGAGCCGCTACGTTGCTGACCCCGGGCCGTTGCATTGGCAAGCGGTGAAGCGGATCCTCCGCTATCTCAAGGCGACAAAACAGTCGCGGCTCGTGTTTGGAGGGGGAGCGCGTGATGACTCCCTTGAGTTGGTCGGCTACTCGGATGCTGACTGGACTGGTGATGTGGATGACAGAAAATCAACGTCGGGGTACGTGTTTGTGCTTGGTAGTGCAGCATTTTCATGGGCAAGCAGGAAGCAGGACTGCGTGGCGCTGTCCAGCACCGAAGCGGAGTACATCGCACTCGCGGAAGCCACAAAGGAGGCGGTTTGGCTCCGTCGGCTGCTAAAGGAGATCGGCGTGCCGCAAAGGAAACCGACAGTACTCAATGTGGACAACATGAGTGCCATCAGTCTGACCCAGAACCCGGTGCTGCACAGGAGGACCAAGCACATCGAGATCCTTCATCACTACGCGCGGGACTTGGTGGTGAAGGAAGATGCGGCTATTGTGTATTGTGGCACTAAGCGCATGCTCGCCGATGCCATGACCAATGCACAGCCCAAGGACAGGCACGACGCAAGCTGCATGGAGCTCGGTCTGCACTGTGAAGTTTAAAATGTTACAGGTTCCAAGGACAGGGCATCAAGGCTGCGGTGCAAGGGGGAGACTGTTGATATGGTGTGCCCCTTGCCATGAGTGCCGTTGAGTGCACTCCCTGGTTTGACCACTGAGGAGTGGTCAAACACCTCATCTGACTTTAGATTTGGATTCCTTGGATTTTTCCATGCAGAATCGAGCTTTGAATTGCTCGATTTGAGTGAGTATTCAGAAAGTTAGCCTAGCCCGAAAAACGGGTGTTGGGTGGGTGGAATCTGGTACCAGCCATGGGTGGCGGGATATTCCACCGCCAGGGATCCGAGTTCATTCCTAATGGCCTCCAAATGCACCAGGGGCATGAATGAGGTGACCATAAGGACCTCCTTGACCAGGATGAACTTCTCCTTGACTTCTAGGCGAGGAAAGGCGCTTCGACGGGTCATCGTCGAAGCGCCTCCCGTTGCTTAGAGTGCAAGGCCTGGTGGGCGGCTCCACCAAGGGTTTCTTCGACGGCCGTAGCAGGGGCTCTACTGCTCCGTTTTGGGCGTGCTTGGATGCGTTGGAAAGCTTAGATCACAGGATACAAGGATCTGATGTAATTTCACTATGCTAAGTAACAAAAACGTGTTTCGATTCAGATCTACTGAATGCGACGAGTTCTGCCCACTTACATCCGTGATCCTTGTGCTCCACACTCTTCACCATTAGTGTCCATTGGCTGCCCAAACCTTGGTAGCGTGAACCACTGAGGGCTAGGCATCCTTGAGGGTGCCTCCACACCCACTAGAGCCAACAGTGGAGAGGGCGTTGTGCACTACCCGCAATGCTGCCTCAAGATGACGCTAAACGGGGACACTGGGAGAATTAGGACAGGAAGAGCACAGCAAACGCCATACCAGCACGTGTGGTCGTGGCGAGGTACATGAGGGAGCTAATGATGCAGAGATAATCGGTCACATCGACTGTCTCCCCCAGTGTGGACACCTCCCAAAACTTCAGTAAGGGCTGACCAGTGGGTGTCATGGGAGTGGACGCCGTGGGGACTGGTGTGAGGAGCAGGACGAATCGCTCCCCTAGGCTGCGTACATACGCAGCCTGATGGACGTGCAGATTACAAAGCCCGCTATCACGTTCCAATTCCATGCCAAGAAAGACACAAGCCAGACCAAGATCCTTCATCTTGTATGCCATCTGAAGTACGGTCTTGACCGCTGTGACAGATGCCGCGTTAGGGGAGGCAATGAGGAGATCATCCACGTAGACAAGGATGGCAACAAGTGGCTTGGTGGGGACACTAAGGAACAACGCAGGGTCCAGAACGCTCCTTTTGTACCCCCTTTTTCAAGGGACGGCGTGATCTCTTGGTTCCAACAACATGGGGACTGTTTCAGGCCATAGAGGGCCTTGCGCAAGCGCCATACCCGGTTTGTTCCATCTGAGAAGCCGGGTGGCTGGACCATATAGATCTCCTCGTCCAACCTGTCATGGAGGAAGGCATTGTTGACATCCATTTGCTGAAGCTCCCAGTCATGCTGAGCGACCAGACTCAGGATGGCTCTGGCTGTGGTGTAGCGACCAACCGGGGCAAATGTCTTGTCAAATTCAACACCGAAGATCTGAGAAAAACCCTTTGTAACGAGACGAGCCTTGTACCGTTCAACTGTGTTGTCAGGGTTCAGTTTGCGACGGTAGACCCATTTGGAAGCAACTACCTTGCGACCTGGTGGGAGGTCGACAAGTTCTTACACATCGTGCTCAGCCAATGCATTGAGCTTAGCCTTCATGGTCTGCTCCCACAACAAGGAGTCTGAGGTCGTGCATGCTCCCTAGACAGTTAGGGGCGCGGGAGGCAGTGGAGAGAACCCAACAACAGCAAAGCACGATGCAACATACCCAGCTACAGATGAGGAGAGAGCTTAGTGGAACTCCTCCTTGACAAGTGAGTAGCCGAGTGTGGTGCTAGGGTACATGACTAACACTACAATGGATAGGGTAGAGATGGCCAGGCCAAGGGTAGGGAGACCAAGGTCACCAGAGACAACGGGTTGAGACTGGGAGGGGAGTGTCCGGAGGCGCCCGCCACGAGCGTAGGGTGACACTGGTGCGATGGACGAGACACGCATAGAGGAGGAAGGAGTAACAAGACGCGGCGACACAGATGGGAGTGGTTCCTTCATAGAGTCAGACGGTTTGGAGAGAGCCAGTGGCGGGGACACGATGCCAGGTGGAGGAACAGAGGACGAGGCAGCGGGTGCAAGAGAGACAGAGGGCTCAAGAGAGACAGCATCTGGAGAGTTAGGAGACTGACGGGGAGGAGGCAAGGTCAAAGGAGCAGAGGACACTAAGGGAGAGGAAGAGAGTGAGGGAGACGAGGGAAAGGTAGAACTCTGCTCAGGGAACGAGGCGACAGAGGGTGGCGAGGGATGTCCAGAGGGGAGAACAGGAGGCCGAGAGGGCAGAGGACCACCCCCACCCTGAGAGGGCGGAGAGAGTGACCCACCAAAGCGGGGAGAGTCACGCTCTTTGAACACAAGTGTTCAAAGAAGAGAGCATCACGAACCTCAATGACACGACATCGGGAGGGGTCCCAAAAGCGCCATGCTTTGGAGAAAGGAGAGACGCCTAGAAAGATGCAAAGCCGACCACAAGGAGATAGCTTACCATCACGTTGGTCCAAGGGGACCCACATCGAGGCACGACACCCCCAGACGTGGGCAAGCCGGACATCAGCACGCTGACCAGTCCAGCGTTCAAAGGAATGAGGAAGGGGGCCATGAGAGACACGGTTCTAGACCCAAGTCATGTAGGACATGGCCTCAAAGGGAAAGAGAGGGGATTTCCCTAAGGTGGAGAGCCGAGAGCGAACACCATCAGCAAGGGTGCAGTTCCAGCGTTCAGAGACACCATTGTGCTGGGGGGTGTAAGGGGGCAGAGGATTCAAGCAAAACAACACGCGATTAGAGGAAGCGAGAGGTGGGGCCAAAAGTGCAAAACACACGCAATGGCCTAAGACAAGCACGCTCGGCCTGCGGGAGGCAAGACTCAAGGACATCAGTGACATCACTTTTGTGGCAAAGGGCAAAGACCCAATGGTAATGAGAGAAATTTTCGGTCAAGCACAGGACATAACGGTCGAGGTGCCAAGGAAGTCATGGGGCAACGGACCAATGACATCAGTGTGGACCAGATCAAGAGGGTGAGAGATAGTGGACTCAGAGGTTGAGAAAGGGAAATGGTGCATTTTCCCACTGGCGCAGTCAAGACAAGTGGATGTGCATGGTGGAGCAAACGTGGTAGGGTCAAGGCCAAGGACGGGCCGAAGGAAAAGAAGGCGCTAGATGGCGACAGTGTGAATATGCCAGAGGCGACGGCGCATGAGGTCGACATGTGCGGGGGAAAGGGACGGAGCGATGTGAACAAGAGCTGAAGCAGCGGAAGACGAGGACAACCTGAGCGGAACACAGAACAGAAGATCACACTGCACGCCACGAAGAACTACACGGCCAGACGAGTGCAAAGAGATAGAGGTAAGGCTACGGCTAGAGGAGAAGTCCATGCCCTCGTTGTCAAGGGTGATCATAGAGAGAAGGCTGACTTCAAGATCAGGCACGTACAACACGTCAAGAAGGTAGAAAGTGCCACCAGGACCAACAAAACGGATAACACCAACACCTTGAACAGGGAGCAGCTGACCTGAGCCTATTCGCACGGAGCGAACGGACTGAACGGGGCCAAGGGACACAAAGGAGGAACGACAGGAGGTCATGTGATGTGTGGCCCCTGAGTCAATGATCCAGAGGCCAGGCGAGGCCCGAGTGGAGGGAAGGACAAGACAGACAACGACAGTGCCACGGGCAGAGAGGGAGGACGAACAACCAAGACGAATGGGAAACGTATACGACTACTAATCTTCAATCCAGGCACGATCATCAAGCAAGTCCCCCTGAACCCGACCAGAGGAGGCACCACAAGGAGTGACCTCAGACTCACGGACACACAAGGGACTGGCCACTCACACTCTCACCTCCCTGAGAGCGAAGGTGGAGGAGTTCCGCCAGCCGACGCTCAAGGGTGCGCTCCTCGTCACGACGATCAGAGGAGCGCTCGGAGGAACGGTCAGAGGAGCGGTCAGAGAAGTGCCCGTCGTCGTTGTGTGGTAATGAGAGGATGGGGGGTCGTAGTATGGAGGGCCAGATGGAGAAGGAATCCAGCCCCAGGGGCTGGGAGCTGGAGGTGTTGGTTGAAGGGGAGCAAGCGTGGTGGAAACTCCCGATGCAAGCCAAGTGGGCGCGCATGTAGGAGGCCAGGCGTGCATCATCACGAGGGACAGGGAATTTTGGTGCAGAGTGACCAGAGGCGCCACAGTTCCAACAGGTGACCTCAGCCGTAGTGGGGGCTGAGTTCTTGCCACCACGCCCGCCCCCACGGCCTTTGCCCCCACGACCGCCAGCACGACCGAGACTACCACTCCCTCCACAATAGACACCCTGAGTGGAGTGCGCTGCAGCCTGCAAAGAGGAGGATGAAGAGGAAGCTGCGGCAGGGGAGCAAGAGGAGGAGGTGCTGACAGCACCCAGCACAGCACAGTGCATGCGCTTGTTGTGCAAGGCATTCCACCAGTCTGTGAGACGTGAGGCAGTGAAGTCAAAGAGTGGGCCAATTCCAGGGGGGAATCGGGAGGAACAGGCGCAGAGGCAAGGCGCTCAAAATCTGCCTGAGAGACATGAAGGTACAAGTCAGACAGCTCTGGAATGAGGCAATGGACAAGCAGGCTGAGAGAGGGCCAGGGGCGGCCTTCCCAAGGTCCCGCAGCAAGCACAAACTGCGCGCCCAATACTCATCTGCCATCTCATCCGCCCGCATCTGCAAGGTGTTGAACTGAATAGTGAGCGCACTCTAGGCAGCGTGCCCAGTCACTGTTTTGCGGCGGCGGATGACAGCGTAAGTGCCAACGGGATCAGCAGGGGTGCCGCGGGAAGGGTCTGCGTTGTACGTACCCATGTCGTTGAGGAGATTCTTGGGGCCTGCCTTGATGAGTACCCGCACAACGCGAGCAGCCTCTGCAGGCTGTGGTACAAACAGCGGCTTGGCAGGAGAGTAGTACTCCCACAGGAGTTCACCCTGGGCCCATGCACTGAAGCGAGTCTCCCAGGATGTGAACATGAGCTTAGGCGTGAACTGTGGTGGTGGCATCGCGAGGAGCTTTAGAGGACGTCAACACTGCATAGGCGGTCGATGTTGGAATCAAGCCGACGGCACTGGAAGTAGCGATTGCTGCTATGGAGGCTGCCGTGGCAATAGATGCTGCTGCTGCTGTGATATGGGTGGCAATTGTTGTGTGGACCTCGACCTGACGCGACGTCATGGGAGATGCATGGGGAGGTCCATGCTCTGTTGTGAGCATCTACAGCATCCCGCATGTGGCTCATGCTACGTGCCTACACAATTGCATACAGATAGTAGCACACAGTTGGTCGAGACCCGGACACTTGGTGCATTGCACCAGTGTCACGAGGAGACCATGTGATCGTATGTCTTAGTGTGTCGCTATACTGTGTGTGGCATTGTGCATGCGAGCAGTTGGTCGAGACCCGGACACTTGGTGCATTGCACCAGTGTCACGAGGAGACCATGTGATCGTATGCCTTAGTGTGTCGCTATACTGTGTGTGGCATTGTGCATGCGAGCAGTTGGTCGAGACCCGGACACGTGGTGCATTGCACCCGTGTTACGAGGAGATCCTCCCTTGATCCTGTGTTTGGATGATGATACTATTGAGTTTGATTGCTCGTAGTGGTCGAGACCCGGACCCTGGTACCGCCAGTGTCACGAGGAGACCATCTTGTCCTTTGACATATGTATGAGGTGCATTACACTGGTTTGTGTGTGTGTGCATCACTCCTCTCTTGGTCGAGACCCAGACAGTTGGTGGGCTGTGCCAGTGTCCAGGGAGACCCTGGATGGATAGCAGACGAGTGTGTGTGTGTTTGTGCGAGTTGACTCATGCATGTTATGGCTTGCCATGCATTGTTGTTCCATGCCTTCGCTCATTCGTTCTGGCGTGGACGGCTATGTCAGCCAGGGGGAGTGTTGGTTTATGTGGCTTCCACCCGTCACGACCGACACTGCTAGTTTACCGATATACCCACATTTGGGGTATATGACAGAGGAGGGCGTGACGACACGACGGGCCTCCGGACTGCACCGACACTTCTCCAGCACCTACGACAGCGCCGGCGAGACGCGGTCGATGCGTTCCGGCAGCCATGTGGGCTTGTCAGGAGGTAGGAGAGTTTTCTCGGTGGGTTCAGACCCGCGCACCCGGTTGACTGTACCGGTGCGACGAGGAGACCCGATGGCTATTATGGGGCTTCCGAGGTTCAGAAAGCCGTTTGTGATGTCTGGACGTTGATTCCGAGATGTTTTGACACTGCTCATATTTTCTCGGTGGTCGAGACCCGGGCACTCGGCGAGCTGTTCCGGTGCCTCGAGGAGACCACCTTTTGTTGCTCTCGTGGTGTATGCAGTGTGTTCTCCCTGTTGAGTCATTTTGGTTCAGCAGGGGTGACGGGGCCCGGTGCGGTTAGCTGTCGGCGCCCCTATATAAGCCCGCTAGGGGCTCATTTGTATTCCCTCCTTGTTCTTTATATTCAGCGTTCCAGACTTAGCCAAATTCTTGCCGTCTTGCATCGCACTCACACACAGAGCTCATGTTCGTTCTTGCATGGGCCTGCATGCCCTTAAATTATTTCCAATTGCAATACTTACAGTGGCAGTTGCAAGCAGAGTAAGAGAGGTGGCTATCTGTGCGTATGCCTTAGCTGCCCAGCCGACGGCCGTCTATGTGGGAGCATGGCAGGCCTTAGCCGTGGCTGCGAAGGTGGTCGTGGCACCAGCAGCTGCGTCAAGGACAGCGCCTGCTAGACCAATAGAGTCGGTGTGCACAGGGAGAACGGGGATGACGCAGGGCACCTTGGGTGCCGTGCATGCCTCGGTAGATCCTGCTGCGTGAGGAGGAGGGGCAAGAGTAGGTGCTGCTGCAGGTTCAGTAGTTTGGGAGCTACGAGGAGGTTGCGTCCTTGGTGATAGCGGTGGTGAAGATGGGAGGTCGTGTGGGGTGTAGACCTGACGATCTATCTCGTCCCGTTCGCACTCGGCTTCAACACTAATGTCCTCTTGCCAGTATGTGTGATCCAGCACGCGCACCCACAGAGGGATGTTGTCGTCGTTAGCAAGTGTGAAGGCTGAACGGGCTGTGTTGCAGCCGGGAAGGACGCACCAAGCATCCCTCACGTCGGGCCGTGATTAGACTTCGTGGGCGTAGTGTGATGCGGGGAGGCCCAAGAGAGCCGTCACTCGCTGCTGCCGTTAATGAATGCAACACGGCTGCTGCAGATCAAGGATGCGGCCGGCGCACCAAATTTGAAGAGAGTAGCTGCTGTAAGAGAGCAGCCAACAGTAGCCACGGGCAGAAGAGGTCGTATCCGATCGCTTAAATTGTTAGGATAAATTGACCTTGGGGCCCGGGTTCTTGGGTAGTCCCAACGCAAGGACCCGCATGGCCGAATCCATCATCGCCGGAGCCTGTGTTCAGGCGGCGGTCAACAAAAAAGCCCGCATGCTGCCGGCGCGACACGAGATAGTCGGCCTCCTACCGGACTGGCCATCTCAGGTGACTGCTTGCCAGTATAATGCGCCGGGAAACGGATTCGACAATTTTGTGAAAGTCTAAACCGTGCGGTATGGAATGATAACATTGTTGGAACCTGTTTCGTCAACACTTTTTTCCTTTCCTGAGTATGTTAGTTATGAAACAAGGCCAATTCCGTTCGTCAAATTGTTCGCTACTTACCGACTGTCATGGGCGAACGCTGGCCTTCGATGTTGCCGACGGGCCCTAACCTTATCGAAGTTGGCCGACGAGGCCCTCTGGTTGGTCAGATCGGCCGGCAGGGCCGAAGGGCTGGTCAGATGTTGAAACAGGTCCCTGGAAGGAACTGCGCAACCAACCAGGGCTCCGATGTCGAAGTGCCCAAACTGTCTTTCTCTATTTGTATACGTAGAGTTTTCTCCATTTCGTGAGAAATTTTCTTGACAAAACTGTTGGTTTTTGCACATCTCTCATTGTGCTCTGTTGTGTCCTCCCGGCTTGTGTACATCGGCGTGCAGATGACTGACGGCGAGACTCGACGCTGATGGAGTGTCGTCCGGTGGAGCCGACGCACGCTGAGGACTTCTCGCAGTTCGCTGGAGCCTCCTCTCTCAGGCGACGCGCTCAGCTCCATCGGCAGGCCTCCTCGGCGGTCGTGCTGCCGGCGGTCATTGACACCGCATTTGCTGCTTGCATGCGTTCCAGCGCATTCCATTGCGTCTGCATCGTCATGCACTGCCTAGGGTCCCAGTTGCATGTTGCATGGCCCTGTGTGGCAGCATAAACCGTTGTGGGCATTATCTGGGTTTAGGCTGCCATAACTCCTCGCTACTATTTTTCTAGCAGATTCTGACCGCACGGCTGCGTTCGCAGCGGCGGTATTATGGTATGGTCCAGTTTTCAGGCAAAACGGACGACGCCCGGGTTTTGGGCTGTCGGCTGTCTGGCAGGCCTCACCGAGAAAACCTGCCAGCCTGAACTGAGCTATTTTCTGATTGGCTGTTGAACTGAGTAACAAGCTCTACAGAGCTGGGGGGGGCCTAGAACTTGGAGGGGTCTCCCATTGTTGTTCATTGTTCATTCCTATTCAGTCACTTACAGTTTTCAGCTGCTTTCTGGCGCTAACACTGGCGCGCGCGTTTCTGAGTAACAAACCCAGAGCTTCCAGACTTAGACTCTAGAGCAGCAGACTGAGGGGGCAGCTGACTTAAGCAACGAGCGTGGAAGCCCGCACGCTGCATCAACAACGCTGCTGCCCCAACCTGCTGCCTAGGCTATTCCTTTTTGGTATCAGAGCCAGAGCGTAGCAGCAGCAGCAGAAGACTGACGAACAGGTGCCAGACAACGCCGGCGGACCTCCATACGCGCCAGTGCAGGGGAAATGCTGCCGGATTTTTTCCGGCAGCATTGAACCGCCTGGTGGCGGCGTCAGATTTTTTCCCACGGCCACTGGGCCAGGGGAAATGCTGCCGAAATTTTTTCGGCAGCACTGACCCCCACGCGTGACGCGAGGAGGTGAGCGGCAGGCGGCGTCTGACGTCTGCGGGCGACGACGCAAGCGGCGACCGTCACCCAGGTGCAGTGACTGGCACCGCCAGCAGCAGCAGGCGGCAACAGCAGCTCGCAGCAGCACGCAGCAGCAGCAGCTAGCGGCAGCAGCAGCAGCAGCTCACGGCAGCGGCAGC
>SZWC01023804.1:10124-27373 GCA_023375785.1 Penium margaritaceum
TGGTCAATGTTGACAAATCACAACACGAGTCAATGATAGTCATATGGGGGTAACAATGGTTTGAAAACACTAGCTATTAACTAGAAAGCACAAAGACCTTCAATAAGTAGTGACACTGCGTGGTAACCACGTACAGTGACAAACCAAAACTAGGCATATGTCACTAACCATGAGAAAACGGGTTTCACAGTGTGTGGTCAACGCTGAAAACTCATGACACGAGTCACAGATGGTCAGTGGGGGAAAGAATGGATTGGGAACACTAGTTATCAACTAGCAAGTAGAAAGCTTTTGAACAAGTAGTGGCACGGTGTGGCTAGCGTGCACAGTGACCAACCAAAGGATGCATACATCACTGACTATGACCGAAGAAGTCCACTATGTATGGTCAACATTGACAACTCATAACACGATTCACAAATGGTCACTGGGGCAAACCATGGATTGTGAATACTAGTTATCGACTAGCAAGTACAAGTACCTTCAATATGTAGTGACACAATGTGTCTACAATGCACAGTGACCAACCAAAGTATGCATATGTCACTGACCATGACCAACAAAATTCACTTCATGTAGTCAGCGTTGACAACTCACAACACGAGTCACTGATAGTTAGAGGCGGGTAACAATGGTTTGGGATCACTAGCTATCAACTAGAAAGCAGGAAGACCTTCAATATGTAGTGACACAGTGTGGTAACCACGTACAGTGACAAACTGAACTAGGCCTATGTCACTAACCATGACGAAACAGCATTCACAGTGTGTGTTCAATGTTAAAAACTCATAACACAAGTCACAAATGGTCAGTGGGGGAAACCATGGGTTGGGAAGTAGTTATCAACTAGCAAGTAGAAATGTTTTCAACAATTAGTGGCACGGTTTGACTAGCGTGCACAGTGACCAACCAAAGGATGCATACGTCACTGACTCTGACCAAAGAAGTCCACTATGTATGGTCAACATTGACAGCTCATAACACGAGTCACAAATGGTCAGAGGGAGAGAAAGGTTTCGAAACCTTATGCATGGACTAGAAAGGACAAATGTCTTTAATACGTAGTGGCACGGTGTGGCTACTATGCACACCATACAACCAAACTAGGCATATGTCACTGACCATGACCAAAGAATTTCAATTTGGGTGGTCAACATTCACCAACCATAACAAGAGTCACAAATGGTCAGAGGGGGAAACAATGGTTCGGGAATATCAGTTCTCAACTAGCAAGTACAACGACCTTCAATCAGTTGTAGCATGGTGTGGCTACTGTGCAGAATGACCAACCAACGTAGGTATATGTACTGCCTTTGACCAAAAAAATCCGCTGTGTGTGGTCAACATTGACAGCTCATGATACGAGTCACAAATGGTCAGAAGGGGAAACAATGGTTTGGGAATACCAAGCAACATATACCAAGCACAAGGAGCTTCAATACATTGTGGCACGGTGTGGATACCATGCACGATGACCAACCAAAGTAAGAATATGTCACTGACTATGACCAAATAATGTCAGTAAGTGTTGTAAACTTTGACAACTCATAACACGAGTCACAAATGGTCAGGGTGGAAGATAATGGTTTGTGAATACTAGTTATCGACTAGAAAGTACAGATACCTTCAATATGTAGTGATACAAGATGGCTACAATGCACAGTGACCAACCAAAGTATGCATATGTCACTGACCATGACCAACAAAATTCACTCCATGTGGTCAACGTTGACAACTCACAACACGAGTCAGTGATAGTCACATGGGGGTAACAATGGTCTGGGAACACTAGCTATCAACTAGAAAGCACAAAGACCTCCAATACGTAGTGACAAGGCGTGGTAACCACGTACAGTGACAAACCAAACTAGGCATATGTCACTAACCATGACAAAACGGGTTTCACAGTGTGTGGTCAACGTTGAAAACTCATAACACGAGTCACAAATGGTCAGTGGGGGAAACCATGGGTTGAGAACACTACTTATCAACAAGCAAGTAGAAAGATTTTAAACAAGTAGTGGCACGGTGTGGCTAGCGTGCACAGTGACCAACCAAAGGATGCATACGTCACTGACTATGACCGAAGAAGTCCACTATGTATGGTCAACATTGACAACTCATACCACGAGTCACAAATGGTCAGAGGGAGAGACAATGGTTTGGGAACCCTATGCATGGACTAGAAAGGACAAATATCTTCAATATGTTGTGGCACGGGGTGGCTACTATGCACACCATAGAACCAAACTAGGCATAAGTCACTGACCATGACCAAAGAATTTCAATATGGGTGGTCAACATACACCAACCATAACACGAGTCACAAACGGTCAGAGGGGGAAACAATAGTCCGGGAATATCAGTTCTCAACTGGAAAGTACAAAGACCTTCAATCAGTAGTAGCATGGTGTAGCTACCATGCTCAATGACCGACCAACGTAGGCATATGTACTGCCTTTGACCAAAGAAATCCATTGTGTGTGCTTAACGTTGACAACTCACAATACGAGTCACAAATGGTGAGAAGGGGAAACAATGGTTTGGAAACACCAAGTATCAAATAGCAAGCACAAGGAGCTTCCATACGTTGTGGCACGGTGTGGACACCATGCACGATGCCCAACCAAAATAGGCATATGTCACTGACCATGCCCAAATAATGTCACTAAGTGTGGTAAACTTTGATAACTCATAACACGAGTCACAAATGATCAGGGTGGAAGATAATGGTTTGTGAATACTAGTTATCAACTAGCAAGTACAAATACCTTCAATATGTAGTGGCACAGTGTGGCTACAATGGATAGTGACCAACCAATGTATTCATATGTCACTGACCATGACCAACAAAATTCACTTCATGTGGTCAATGTTGACAACTCACAACACGAGTCATTGATAATCAGATGGGGGTAACAATGGTTTTGGAACACTAGCTATCAACTAGAAAGCACAAAGACCTTCAATACGTAGTGACACGGTGTAGTAACTACGTGCAGTGACAAACCAATCTAGGCATATGTCACTAACCATGAAGAAACGGGTTTCACAGGGTGGCCAGCGTTGAAAACTCATAACACGAGTCACAAATGGTCAGTGGGGGAAACCATGGGTTGGGAACACTAGTTATTAACTAGCAAGTAGAAAATTTTTCAACAAGTAGTGGCACGGTGTGCCTGGCGTGCACAGTGACCAACCAAAGGATGCATACGTCACTGACTATGGCCGAAAACGTCCACTATGTATGGTCAACATTGACAATTCATAACACGAGTCACAAATGGTCAGAGGGAGAGACAATGGTTTGGGAACCCTATGCATGGACTAGAAAGGACAAATAACTTCAATACGTAGAGGCACGTTGTGGCTACTATGCACACCAAACAACCAAACTAGACATATGTCACTGACCATGACCAAAGAATTTCTATATGGGTGGTCAACACACACTAACCATAACACGAGTCACAAACGGTCAGAGGGGGAAACAATGGTCCGGGAATATCAGTTCTCAACTAGCAAGTACAAAGACCTTCAATCAGTGGTAGCACGGTGTGGCCACCATGCAAAATGACCGCCCAACGTAAGCATATGTACTGCCTTTGACCAAAGATATCCGCTGTGTGTGATCAACGTTGACAACTCATAATACGAGTCACAAATGGTAAGAAGGGGAAACAATGGTTTGGGAACACCAAGTATCAAATAGCAAGCCCAAGGAGATTGAATACGTTGTGGCACGGTGTGGATACCATGCACGATGCCCAACCAAAGTAGGCATATGTCACTGACCATGCCCAAATAATGTCACTAAGTGTGGTACACTTTGACAACTCATAACACGAGTCACAAATGGTCAGGGTGGAAGATAATAGTTTGTGAATACTAGTTATCAACTAGCAAGTACAAGTACCTTCAATATGTAGTGGCATAGTGTGGCTACAATGCACAGTGACCAACCAAAGTATGCATATGTAACTGACTATGACCAAAACAAATTCACTTCATGTGGTCAACGTTGACAACTCACAACACGAGTCACTGATAGTCAGATGGGGGTATCAATGGTTTGGGAACACTAGCTATCAACTAGAAAGCACAAAGACCTTCAATACGTAGTGACAAGGCGTGGTAACTATGTGCAGTGACAAACCAAACTAGGCATATGTCACTAACCATGATGAAACGAGTTTCACAGGGTGGTCAACGTTGAAAACTCATAACACGAGTCACAAATGGTCAGTGGGGGAAACCATGGGTTGGGAACACTAGTTATCAACTAGCAAGTAGAAAGATTTTCAACAAGTAGTGGCACTGTGTGCCTAGCGTGCACAATGACCAACTAAAAAATGCATACGTCACTGACTATGACCGAAAATATCCACTATGTATGGTCAACATTTACAACTCATAACACGAGTCACAAATGGTTAGAGGGAGAGACAACGGTTTGGGAACCCTATGCATGGACTAGAAAGGACAAATAACTTCAATACGTAGAGGCATGTTGTGGCTATTATGCCCACCAAACAACCAAACTAGACATTTGTCACTGACCATGACCAACAGAATTCACTTCATGTGGTCAAAGTTGACAACTCACAACACGAGTCACTGATAGTCAGATGGGGGTATCAATGGTTTGGGAACACTAGCTATCAACTTGAAAGCACAAAGACCTTCAATACATAGTGACACGGCGTGGTAACTATGTGCAGTGACAAACCAAACTAGGCATATGTCACTAACCACGACAAAACGGATTTCAGTGTGTGGTCAACGTTGACAACTCATAATACGAGTCACAAATGGTAAGAAGGGGAAACAATGGTTTGCAAACACCAAGTATCAAATAGCAAGCCCAAGGAGCTTCAATACGTTGTGGCACGGTCTGGATACCATGCATGATGCCCAACAAAAGCAGGCAAATGTCACTGACCATGCCCAAATAATGTCAGTAAGTGTGGTAAACTTTGACAACTAATAACATGAGTCACAAATGGTCAGAGGGAGAGACAATGGTTTGGGAACCCTCTGCATGGACTAGAAAGGACAAATAACTTCAATACGTAGAGGCATGTTGTGGCTATTATGCCCACCAAACAACCAAACTAGACATTTGTCACTGACCATGACCAACAGAATTCACTTCATGTGGTCAAAGTTGACAACTCACAACACGAGTCACTGATAGTCAGATGGGGGTATCAATGGTTTGGGAACACTAGCTATCAACTTGAAAGCACAAAGACCTTCAATACATAGTGACACGGCGTGGTAACTATGTGCAGTGACAAACCAAACTAGGCATATGTCACTAACCACGACAAAACGGATTTCAGTGTGTGGTCAACGTTGACAACTCATAATACGAGTCACAAATGGTAAGAAGGGGAAACAATGGTTTGCAAACACCAAGTATCAAATAGCAAGCCCAAGGAGCTTCAATACGTTGTGGCACGGTCTGGATACCATGCATGATGCCCAACAAAAGCAGGCAAATGTCACTGACCATGCCCAAATAATGTCAGTAAGTGTGGTAAACTTTGACAACTAATAACATGAGTCACAAATGGTCAGAGGGAGAGACAATGGTTTGGGAACCCTCTGCATGGACTAGAAAGGACAAATAACTTCAATACGTAGAGGCATGTTGTGGCTATTATGCCCACCAAACAACCAAACTAGACATTTGTCACTGACCATGACCAACAGAATTCACTTCATGTGGTCAAAGTTGACAACTCACAACACGAGTCACTGATAGTCAGATGGGGGTATCAATGGTTTGGGAACACCAAGTATCAAATAGCAAGCCCAAGGAGCTTCAATACGTTGTGGCACGGTGTGGATACCATGCATGATGCCCAACAAAAGCAGGCAAATGTCACTGACCATGCCCAAATAATGTCAGTAAGTGTGGTAAACTTTGACAACTAATAACATGAGTCACAAATGGTCAGGGTGGAAGATAATGGTTTGTAAAATACTAGTTATCGACTAGGACGTACAAACACCTTCAATATGTAGTGGCACAGGGTGGCTACAATGCACAATGACCAACCAAAGTATGCATATGTCACTGACCATGACCAACAGAATTCACTTCATGTGGTCAAAGTTGACAACTCACAACACGAGTCACTGATAGTCAGATGGGGGTAAAAATGGTTTGGGAACACTAGCTATCAACTAGAAAGCACAAAGACCTTCAATACATAGTGACACGGCGTGGTAACCACGTATAGTGACAAACCAAACTAGGCATATGTCACTAACCACGACAAAACGGATTTCAGTGTGTGGTCAACGTTGAAAACTCATAACACGAGTCACAAATGGTCAGTGGGGGAAACCATGGGTTGGGAACACTAGTTATGAACTAGCAAGTAGAAATATTTTCAACAAGTAGTGGCACGGTGTGCCTAGCGTGCACACTGACCAACCAAAGGATGCATACGTCACTGACTATGACCGAAGAAGTCCACTATGTATGGTCAACATTGACAACTCATAACACGAGTCGCAAATGGTCAGAGGGAGAGACAATGGTTTTAGAACCCAATGCATGGACTAAAACGGACAAATGAATTCAATACATAGTGGCACGGTGTGGCTACTATGCACACCATACAACAAAAGTAGGCATATGTCACTCACCATGACCAAAGAATTTCAATATGGGTGGTCAACATTCACCAACTATAACACAAGTCACAAACGGTCAGATGGGGAAACAATGGTCCGGGAATATCAGTTCTCAACTAGCAAGTACAACGACCTTCAATCAGTAGTAGCACGGTGTGGCTACCGTGCACAATGACCGACCAACGTAGGCATATGTACTGCCTTTGACCAAAGAAATCCGCTGTGTGGTCAACGTTGACAACTCATAACACGAGTGATAAAATGTCAGAGGGAGAGACAATAGTTTGGTAACCCTATGCATGGACTAGAATGGACAAATAACTTCAATACGTAGTAGCACGGTGTGGTTACCGTGCACAATGACCGACCAACGTAGGCATATGTACTGCCTTTGACCAAAGAAATCCGCT
Organism: Penium margaritaceum; assembly: GCA_023375785.1. Lineage (NCBI taxonomy): Eukaryota > Viridiplantae > Streptophyta > Zygnematophyceae > Desmidiales > Peniaceae > Penium > Penium margaritaceum. Next base: position 17,186 of record SZWC01023804.1, read on the forward strand.
GTGTGGTCAACGTTGACAACTCATAACACGAGTGATAAAATGTCAGAGGGAGAGACAATAGTTTGGTAACCCTATGCATGGACTAGAATGGACAAATAACTTCAATACGTAGTAGCACGGTGTGGTTACCGTGCACAATGACCGACCAACGTAGGCATATGTACTGCCTTTGACCAAAGAAATCCGCTGTGTGGTCAACGTTGACAACTCATAACACGAGTGATAAAATGTCAGAGGGAGAGACAATAGTTTGGTAACCCTATGCATGGACTAGAATGGACAAATAACTTCAATACGTAGTAGCACGGTGTGGTTACCGTGCACAATGACCGACCAACGTAGGCATATGTACTGCCTTTGACCAAAGAAATCCGCTGTGTGGTCAACGTTGACAACTCATAACACGAGTGATAAAATGTCAGAGGGAGAGACAATAGTTTGGTAACCCTATGCATGGACTAGAATGGACAAATAACTTCAATACGTAGTAGCACGGTGTGGTTACCGTGCACAATGACCGACCAACGTAGGCATATGTACTGCCTTTGACCAAAGAAATCCGCTGTGTGGTCAACGTTGACAACTCATAACACGAGTGATAAAATGTCAGAGGGAGAGACAATAGTTTGGTAACCCTATGCATGGACTAGAATGGACAAATAACTTCAATACGTAGTAGCACGGTGTGGTTACCGTGCACAATGACCGACCAACGTAGGCATATGTACTGCCTTTGACCAAAGAAATCCGCTGTGTGGTCAACGTTGACAACTCATAACACGAGTGATAAAATGTCAGAGGGAGAGACAATAGTTTGGTAACCCTATGCATGGACTAGAATGGACAAATAACTTCAATACGTAGTAGCACGGTGTGGTTACCGTGCACAATGACCGACCAACGTAGGCATATGTACTGCCTTTGACCAAAGAAATCCGCTGTGTGGTCAACGTTGACAACTCATAACACGAGTGATAAAATGTCAGAGGGAGAGACAATAGTTTGGTAACCCTATGCATGGACTAGAATGGACAAATAACTTCAATACGTAGTAGCACGGTGTGGTTACCGTGCACAATGACCGACCAACGTAGGCATATGTACTGCCTTTGACCAAAGAAATCCGCTGTGTGGTCAACGTTGACAACTCATAACACAAGTCACAAACGGTCAGAGGGGGGAACAATGGCCCGGGAATATCAGTTGTCAACTAGCAAGTACAACCACCTTCAATCAGTAGTAGCACGGTGTGGTTACCGTGCACAATGACCGACCAACGTAGGCATATGTACTGCCTTTGACCAAAGAAATCCACTGTGCGTGGTCAATGTTGACAACTCATAATACGATTCACAAATGGTCACAAGGGGAAATAATGGTTTGGGAATACCAAGTATCAAATAGCAAGCACAAGGAGCTATAATGTATTGTGGCACGGTGTGGATACCATGCACGATGATCAACCAAAGTAGGCATATGTCACTGACCATGACCAAATACTGTCAGTAAGTGTAGTAAACTTTGACAACTCATATCACAAGTCAGAAATGGTCAGGATGAAGATAATGGTTTGGGAATACTAGATACCAACTAGAGGATACACATACATTCAATGTGTAGTGGCACAGTGTGGCTACAATGCACAGTGACCAACCGAAGGATGCATACGTCACTCACTATGATCGAAGAAGTCCACTATGTATGGTCAACATTGACAACTCATAATACGAGTCACAAATGGTCAGAGGGAGAGACAATGGTTTGGGAACCTTGTGCACGGACTAGAAAGGACAAATAACTTCAATACGTAGTGGCACGGTGTGGCTACTATGCACACCATACAAGCAAACTAGGCATATGTCACTAACTATGACCGAAGAAGTCCACTATGTATGGTCAACATTGACAACTCATAATACGAGTCACAAATGGTCAGAGGGAGAGACAATGGTTTGGGAACCTTGTGCACGGACTAGAAAGGACAAATAACTTCAATACGTAGTGGCACGGTGTGGCTACTATGCACACCATACAAGCAAACTAGGCATATGTCACTAACTATGACCGAAGAAGTCCACTATGTATGGTCAACATTGACAACTCATAATACGAGTCACAAATGGTCAGAGGGAGAGACAATGGTTTGGGAACCTTGTGCACGGACTAGAAAGGACAAATAACTTCAATACGTAGTGGCACGGTGTGGCTACTATGCACACCATACAAGCAAACTAGGCATATGTCACTAACTATGACCGAAGAAGTCCACTATGTATGGTCAACATTGACAACTCATAATACGAGTCACAAATGGTCAGAGGGAGAGACAATGGTTTGGGAACCTTGTGCACGGACTAGAAAGGACAAATAACTTCAATACGTAGTGGCACGGTGTGGCTACTATGCACACCATACAAGCAAACTAGGCATATGTCACTAACTATGACCGAAGAAGTCCACTATGTATGGTCAACATTGACAACTCATAATACGAGTCACAAATGGTCAGAGGGAGAGACAATGGTTTGGGAACCTTGTGCACGGACTAGAAAGGACAAATAACTTCAATACGTAGTGGCACGGTGTGGCTACTATGCACACCATACAAGCAAACTAGGCATATGTCACTAACTATGACCGAAGAAGTCCACTATGTATGGTCAACATTGACAACTCATAATACGAGTCACAAATGGTCAGAGGGAGAGACAATGGTTTGGGAACCTTGTGCACGGACTAGAAAGGACAAATAACTTCAATACGTAGTGGCACGGTGTGGCTACTATGCACACCATACAAGCAAACTAGGCATATGTCACTAACTATGACCGAAGAAGTCCACTATGTATGGTCAACATTGACAACTCATAATACGAGTCACAAATGGTCAGAGGGAGAGACAATGGTTTGGGAACCTTGTGCACGGACTAGAAAGGACAAATAACTTCAATACGTAGTGGCACGGTGTGGCTACTATGCACACCATACAAGCAAACTAGGCATATGTCACTAACTATGACCGAAGAAGTCCACTATGTATGGTCAACATTGACAACTCATAATACGAGTCACAAATGGTCAGAGGGAGAGACAATGGTTTGGGAACCTTGTGCACGGACTAGAAAGGACAAATAACTTCAATACGTAGTGGCACGGTGTGGCTACTATGCACACCATACAAGCAAACTAGGCATATGTCACTAACTATGACCGAAGAAGTCCACTATGTATGGTCAACATTGACAACTCATAATACGAGTCACAAATGGTCAGAGGGAGAGACAATGGTTTGGGAACCTTGTGCACGGACTAGAAAGGACAAATAACTTCAATACGTAGTGGCACGGTGTGGCTACTATGCACACCATACAAGCAAACTAGGCATATGTCACTAACTATGACCGAAGAAGTCCACTATGTATGGTCAACATTGACAACTCATAATACGAGTCACAAATGGTCAGAGGGAGAGACAATGGTTTGGGAACCTTGTGCACGGACTAGAAAGGACAAATAACTTCAATACGTAGTGGCACGGTGTGGCTACTATGCACACCATACAAGCAAACTAGGCATATGTCACTAACTATGACCGAAGAAGTCCACTATGTATGGTCAACATTGACAACTCATAATACGAGTCACAAATGGTCAGAGGGAGAGACAATGGTTTGGGAACCTTGTGCACGGACTAGAAAGGACAAATAACTTCAATACGTAGTGGCACGGTGTGGCTACTATGCACACCATACAAGCAAACTAGGCATATGTCACTAACTATGACCGAAGAAGTCCACTATGTATGGTCAACATTGACAACTCATAATACGAGTCACAAATGGTCAGAGGGAGAGACAATGGTTTGGGAACCTTGTGCACGGACTAGAAAGGACAAATAACTTCAATACGTAGTGGCACGGTGTGGCTACTATGCACACCATACAAGCAAACTAGGCATATGTCACTAACTATGACCGAAGAAGTCCACTATGTATGGTCAACATTGACAACTCATAATACGAGTCACAAATGGTCAGAGGGAGAGACAATGGTTTGGGAACCTTGTGCACGGACTAGAAAGGACAAATAACTTCAATACGTAGTGGCACGGTGTGGCTACTATGCACACCATACAAGCAAACTAGGCATATGTCACTAACTATGACCGAAGAAGTCCACTATGTATGGTCAACATTGACAACTCATAATACGAGTCACAAATGGTCAGAGGGAGAGACAATGGTTTGGGAACCTTGTGCACGGACTAGAAAGGACAAATAACTTCAATACGTAGTGGCACGGTGTGGCTACTATGCACACCATACAAGCAAACTAGGCATATGTCACTAACTATGACCGAAGAAGTCCACTATGTATGGTCAACATTGACAACTCATAATACGAGTCACAAATGGTCAGAGGGAGAGACAATGGTTTGGGAACCTTGTGCACGGACTAGAAAGGACAAATAACTTCAATACGTAGTGGCACGGTGTGGCTACTATGCACACCATACAAGCAAACTAGGCATATGTCACTAACTATGACCGAAGAAGTCCACTATGTATGGTCAACATTGACAACTCATAATACGAGTCACAAATGGTCAGAGGGAGAGACAATGGTTTGGGAACCTTGTGCACGGACTAGAAAGGACAAATAACTTCAATACGTAGTGGCACGGTGTGGCTACTATGCACACCATACAAGCAAACTAGGCATATGTCACTAACTATGACCGAAGAAGTCCACTATGTATGGTCAACATTGACAACTCATAATACGAGTCACAAATGGTCAGAGGGAGAGACAATGGTTTGGGAACCTTGTGCACGGACTAGAAAGGACAAATAACTTCAATACGTAGTGGCACGGTGTGGCTACTATGCACACCATACAAGCAAACTAGGCATATGTCACTAACTATGACCGAAGAAGTCCACTATGTATGGTCAACATTGACAACTCATAATACGAGTCACAAATGGTCAGAGGGAGAGACAATGGTTTGGGAACCTTGTGCACGGACTAGAAAGGACAAATAACTTCAATACGTAGTGGCACGGTGTGGCTACTATGCACACCATACAAGCAAACTAGGCATATGTCACTAACTATGACCGAAGAAGTCCACTATGTATGGTCAACATTGACAACTCATAATACGAGTCACAAATGGTCAGAGGGAGAGACAATGGTTTGGGAACCTTGTGCACGGACTAGAAAGGACAAATAACTTCAATACGTAGTGGCACGGTGTGGCTACTATGCACACCATACAAGCAAACTAGGCATATGTCACTAACTATGACCGAAGAAGTCCACTATGTATGGTCAACATTGACAACTCATAATACGAGTCACAAATGGTCAGAGGGAGAGACAATGGTTTGGGAACCTTGTGCACGGACTAGAAAGGACAAATAACTTCAATACGTAGTGGCACGGTGTGGCTACTATGCACACCATACAAGCAAACTAGGCATATGTCACTAACTATGACCGAAGAAGTCCACTATGTATGGTCAACATTGACAACTCATAATACGAGTCACAAATGGTCAGAGGGAGAGACAATGGTTTGGGAACCTTGTGCACGGACTAGAAAGGACAAATAACTTCAATACGTAGTGGCACGGTGTGGCTACTATGCACACCATACAAGCAAACTAGGCATATGTCACTAACTATGACCGAAGAAGTCCACTATGTATGGTCAACATTGACAACTCATAATACGAGTCACAAATGGTCAGAGGGAGAGACAATGGTTTGGGAACCTTGTGCACGGACTAGAAAGGACAAATAACTTCAATACGTAGTGGCACGGTGTGGCTACTATGCACACCATACAAGCAAACTAGGCATATGTCACTAACTATGACCGAAGAAGTCCACTATGTATGGTCAACATTGACAACTCATAACACGAGTTACAAACGGTCAGAGGGGGGAAAAATGGTCCGGGAATATCAGTTCTCAACTAGGAAGTACAACGACCTTCAATCAATAGTAGTACGGTGTGGCTACCATGCACAATGACCGGCCAACGTAGGCATATGTACTCCCTTTGACCAAAGAAATCCGCTGTGTGTGGTCAACATTGACAACTCATAATAAGAGATACAAATGGTCAGAAGGGGAAAAAATGGTTTAGGAACACAAAGTATGAAATAGCAAGCATAGGGAGCCTCAATACGTTGTGGCACGGTGTGGATACCATGCACGATGACCAACCAAAGGAGGCATATGTCACTGACCATGACGGAATAATGTCTATAAGTGTGTTAACCTTTCATAACTCATAACACGAGTCACAAATGGTCAGGATAGAAGATAATGGCTTGTGAATACTAGTTATTGACTAGCATGTACAAATACCTTCAATATGTAGGGGAACAGTGTGGCTACAATGCATAGTGACCAACCAAGTTATGCATATGTCACTGACCATGACCAACAAATTTGACCTCATTTGGTCAATGTTGACAACTCACAACACGAGTCAATGATAGTCAGATGGGGGTAACAATGGTTTGGAAACCCTATCTATCAAATAGAAAGCACAAAGACATTCAATAAGTAGTGACACGGCATGGTAACCACGTACAGTGACAAACCAAACTAGGTATATGTCACTAACCATGACGAAATGGGTTTCACAGTGTGTGGTCAACGTTAAAAAGTAATAACACGAGTCACAAATGGTCAGTGGGGGAAACCATAGGTTGGGAACACTACTTATCAACAAGCAAGTAGAAAGATTTTCAACAAGTAGTGGCATGGTGTGGCTAGTGTGCACAATGACCAATCAAAGGATGCATACCTCACTGACTATGACCGAAGATATCCACACTACGTATGGTCAACATTGACAGCTCATACCACGAGTCACAAATGGTCAAAGGAAGAGACAGTGGTTTGGGAACCATATGCATGGACTAGAATGGACAAATAACTTCAATACGGTGTGGCATGGAGTGGCTACTATGCACACCATACAACCAAACTAGGCATATGTCACTGACCATGACCAAAGAATTTCAATATGAGTGGTCAACATACACCAACCATAATACGAGTCACAAACGGTTAGAGGGGGAAACAATGGTTCGGGAATATCAGTTCTCAACTAGCAAGTACAATGACCTTCAATCAGCAGTAGCACGGTGTGGCTACCATGCACAATGACCGACCAACGTAGGCATATGCACTGCCTTTGACCAAAGAAATCCATTGTGTGTGCTCAACGCTGACAACTCATAATACGAGTCACAAATGGTGAGAAGGGGAAACAATGGTTTGGGAACACCAAGTATCAAATAGCAAGCACAAGGAGCTTCAATACGTTGTGGCACGGTGTGGATACCATGCACAATGACCAATCAAAGTAGGCATATGTCACTGACCATGCCCTAATAATGTCACTAAGTGTGGTAAAATTTGACAACTCATAACACGAGTAACAAATGGTCAGGGTGGAAGATAACGTGTTGTGAATACTAGTTATCGACTAGCACGTACAAATACCTTCAATATGTAGTGGCACAGTGTGGCTATAATGCACAGTGACCAACCAAAGTATGCATATGTCACTGACCATGACCAACAAAATACACTCCATGTGGTCTACGTTGACAACTCACAACACGAGTCACTGATAGTCACATGGGGGTAACAATGGTTTGCGAACACTAGCTATCAACTAGAAATCACAAAAACCTCCAATACATAGTGACACAGCGTGGTAACCACGTACAGTAACAAACCAAACTAGGCATATGTCACTAACCATGACAAAACGGGTTTCACAGTGTGTGGTCAACGATGAAAACTCATAACATGAGTCACTAATAGTCAGTGGGGGAAACCATGGGTTGGGAACACTACTTATCAACAAGCAAATAAAAAGATTTTCAACAAGTAGCTTGGTGTGGCTAGCGTGCATAGTGACCAACCAAAGGATGCATACTTCACTGACTATGACCGAAGAAGTCCACTATGTATGGTCAACATTGGCATTTCATAACAAGAGTCACAAATGGTCAGAGGGAGAGACAATGGTTTGGGAACACTATGCATGGACAAGAAACGAGAAATAACTTTAATACGTAGTGGCACGGTGTGGCTACTATGCACACCATACAACCAAACTAGACATAAGTCACTGACCATGACCAAAGAATTTCAATATGGGTGGTCAACATACACCAACCATACCACGAGTCACAAACGGTCAGAGGGGGAAACAATCGTCCGGGAATATCAGTTCTCAACTAGCAAGTACAAAGACCTTCAATCAGTAGTAGCACGGTCTGGCTACCATGCACAATGACCGACCAACGTAGGCATATGCACTGCCTTTGACCAAAGAAATCCACTGTGTGTGCTTAACGTTGACAACTCATAATACGAGTCACAAATGGCGAGAAGTGGAAACAATGTTTTGGGAACACCAAGTATCAAATAGCAAGCACAAGGAGCTTCAATACGTTGTGGCACGCTGTGGATACCATGCATGATGACCAACCAAAGTAGGCATATGTCACTCACCATGCCCGAATAATGTCACTAAGTGTGGTAAACTTTGACAACTCATAACACGAGTCACAAATGGTCAGGGTGGAAGATAACGGGTTGTGAATACTAGTTATGGACTAGCACGTACAAATACCTTCAATATGTTGTGGCACAGTGTGGCTATAATGAACAGTGACCAACCAAAGTATGCATGTGTCACTGACCATGACCAACAAAATACACTTCATGTGGTCAACGTTGACAACTCACAACACGAGTCACTGATAGTCACATGGGGGTAAGAATGGTCAGGGAACACAAGCTATCAACTAGGAAGCACAAATACCTCCAATACGTAGTGACACGGCGTGGTAACCACGTACAGTGACAAACCAAACTAGGCATATGTCACTAACCATGACAAAACGGGTTTAACAGTGTGTGGTCAACGTTGAAAACTCATGACATGAGTCACAAATGGTCAGTGGGGGTAACCATGGGTTGAGAACACTACTTATCAACAAGCAAGTAGAAAGATTTTCAACAAGTAGTACCACGGTGTGGCTAGCATGCACAGTGACCAACCAAAGGATGCATACGTCACTGAATATGACCGAAGAAGTCCACTATGTATGGTCAACATTGACAACTCATAGCACGAGTCACAAATGGTCAGAGGGAGAGACAATGGTTTGGGAACCCTATGCATGGACTAGAAAGGACAAATAACTTCAATACATAGAGGCACGTTGTGGCTACTATGCACACCAAACAACCAAACTAGACATATGTCACTGACCATGACCAAAGAATTTCAATATGGGTGGTCAACACACACCAACCATAACACGAGTCACAAACGGTCAGAGGGGGAAACAATGGTCCGGGAATATCACTTCTCAACTAGCAAATACAAAGACCTTCAATCAGTAGTAGCACGGTGTGGCTACCATGCACAATGACCGCCCAACGTAAGCATATGTACTGCCTTTGACCATGGAAATTCGCTGTGTGTGGTCCATGTTGACAACTCATAATACGAGTCACAAATGGTGAGAAGGGGAAACAATGGTTTGGGAACACCAAGTATCAAATAGCAAGCCCAAGGAGATTCAATACGTTGTGGCACGGTGTGGATACCATGCACGATGCCCAACCAAAGTAGGCATATGTCACTGACCATGCCCAAATAATGTCACTAAGCGTGGTACACTTTGACAACTCATAACACGAGTCTCAATTGGTCAGGGTGGAAGATAATGGTTTGTGAATACTAGTTATCAACTAGCAAGTACAAGTACCTTCAATATGTAGTGGCATAGTGCGGCTACAATGCACAGTGACCAACCAAAGTATGCATATGTAACTGACCATGACCAAAACAAATTCACTTCATGTGGTCAACGTTGACAACTCACAACACGAGTCACTGATAGTCAGATTGGGGTATCAATGGTTTGGGAACACTAGCTATGAACTAGAAAGCACAAAGACCTTCAATACGTAGTGACACGGCGTGGTAACTATGTGCAGTGACAAACCAAACTAGGCATATGTCACTAACAATGATGAAACGAGTTTCACAGGGTGGTCAACGTTGAAAACTCATAACACGAGTCACAAATGGTCAGTGGGGGAAACCATGGGTTGGGAACACTAGTTATCAAC